>PNEQ01087256.1:0-20871 GCA_003012365.1 Medauroidea extradentata | reverse complement strand
TTTTTTTTTTTTTTTTTTTTTTTTTTTTTTTTTTTTTTTTTTTTTTTTTTTTTTTTTTTTACTAGAACAGGGCTTCCGTTATTCTCTGGGGTTGACTAAAATTCTTTTCGAGTGCCCACAGTAATAAATATGCGGGACGTCTGCTGTTAAAGACAGACGGATGATATAGTCATGTTTGTAGGAATGTAGTGAATGCAGCCGGAGAGAATAGTAATAAGAGAGGTTAAAATAACCGCCATGATGAGGGGGAGATAGGCCGCTTTTATGGAAGGTGTGGTGCCAGTGCTAGGGTCATTATTAAATGCTTTTAGATCGTCATACGTGGGAAATAATGTCCCCAAAGATCTTATCGTTGATGGAGAATGTTACCACTATACACAGTAATAATTATCCATCTAAACTATGTGTTAATTTTAAGTAACCATTTGGGGCTGTGTAGGTTTTCTCAATCACGTGATCAGAATTTCGTGATCACCCGGTTATTAATTAACCGTACACACAATATAGGTTCTTATGAATTACTGGACTATTGGAAACTAAACTCTAGTTGTTATTTGAATGTCCTGCCTTTGCACCGCCACTTGCCTATTTAGTTTAAATGCGGTTATAATAAGGTATCACCCTAATTTTTTTTTTTTTCGAATATGGAGTCTTCACCGAGACGTTGCTATACCGGGTGATTTACAGGCGAAATTACATTAAGATGAATATAACATTTTTGAACACTTCTGTTAAGTGACGCCAGATACTAAGACCTAAAAGAACATGTTTATTTCGTGCATGTACGGTGGTTGTAAAGTATAACATTTGAGGATTACTGTAGTGGTGATTTGTTGTGAGGTACTGATGTATTGTATGCTGTTTTCAGACACAGAAGTCGTGCAGTAAAGCTTTGAAATGTTAATATAATCAATAATGTGCTTTCATGTTAGCCATTCAGTTAAGTTATACGCAGATGTGTTACTCATTATGAATTAAGTACAAAATTTTATCGACTATCATGTCCGACACAATTTCAGACTTAGAAAATCGTGGTTATAATTTCAATTAGGTCATTAACTTGCCTAGACGTGCATAGATACTGGATTTTGTTATTGCATTGAAGTATGCTTGTAAGAAGCCGCTGTAGTCAAAGCAACTTAGGCATTAGTCTTCCATCATGGCGATCCTGGTGTGATTCCTGGCAGAGTCGATAGTCGGGGGTTTTCTCAATGATATCCCTTATCAACCACTTTTTCATTCCGGAAATGCTTTATATTATACTAGCGACCGGGTAACACTAATTATCTATAGCCAAGAATTTATGTCTATACATTGACATGCCGTACACTTCCAAGTGTCGATTTATTAATTATTTTGATTAAATTATTAATTAATTAGTAGGGAAAATATGACACAAAACTAGCAAAAAAAATATGTTGATCTGATCGCTACCAAACTTCACAGCATCACCCACTGGACTAATCTGAAGAAGACTGAAAATTTCATCAAAATCGCTCCAGCCGTTTTGGAGTCCGTAAGGAACATACATATATATGTATGATTATATACTATAAAGTCTCATGACCTATCGCTGTAAACTTCGCTGCTAAGCGCTGACCATTTTTCTACATTTAACTTGAATTCGCCCTTCAGTTATGTTACCGAAAATATTTAGGTCGTGTCACATATTATAAAGTAGCTATTGCTTGCGGCTTCGTTTGCATGGTTTTCAGTTTAATATTTTTTTCAGTCGTGCATAAGTTCAGTGGAAGTAATCCAGATTATCTTAAATAATTCGAACAAGTACATAAATCTAATTGCAATATTAAAAAAGAACTATTTTTTTTCCAAAAAATAAAAATATATATATTAAAAGTTTTAATAAGAACTTTTGGCGTTTCGAACTGCTTACAAGTAATATGTTTATACTAATTTATAATATTAAAAGTAATAAATTACGGTAACTTTTTGTGTACTTTTTCTAAAAAAAAATGCAAAACTAAATTTTTTGTAATTTTTAAATACTGGAAAATGACGTTTCGTGTCACTGATGTCTGCTTTTTTCTTGCGCAGAGCTAGATCGATATTTACAATTAGAAAAATAATATTGGTTATAAACAATTTAATTGTTTTAAATTTGCGAAAACGTAGCCTTTCCCTCATATTTCTTTACTTATAATACTGACAGAATATAACGCTGCTAACGTATGGAGCACAGTAATATAAAATTTAGCGTGTGCAATGATTAATATTCCACAAAACATTTTTGAAGTACGTAAATGTAAGTGGATTTGTAAGTTAAGAAGTATTTCTTTTTTATCTCTGAAAGTTTTGCGTCTCCTTTTGAACGCTGATTCGTGTTTTATGTATCAATAGGCTAACAGTTGAAATATAATTTACGGTAATTTTTTGTATTAACGGTCTGCACTTTCATATTTCTACAGCATTTTCTATTTCGTAGACATACGTTCGCCCTTGAAAAATTCGCCTGTAAATCTACATTTTAAAATTTTCTAAGTTTTTTTCCTGATGTCTTCATGTCGGAATGTAGATATGTTATTTTACTATATGTTGCGTTGAAATGTAACCGGACGTTGCTAATCTTCGCCACGCGGCCGGTTATGAAAGGTTTTCCCAGGTGAAAAGCGGATTACGGATTGTAATATTTTATTGAATGAACAATTTTTTATCGCGTGGTATTTCATTTCATATACGAATGATTTATTTTAAAACCGGCTCACACGTTACGAGCTAAAGTAGAAATTCTAGGAAGCAGCTGGAGGGACTACCAAAACGTGCGCTTGTTTAAATCCAACATTATTTCGTTAAATATGTTCGGATTAATTATTTTACTGTACATTTTCTGTGTCAGATTATTTTCGAAACTGTATACTTACAAATACGTGCAGTTACCTAAAATTTTGTTAAATATTTAAAAATAATTTCAACACTTAATTGAATAAGTGCGTTGCTACTTTCGCGTGACGCTATCTCCAGCGACATCCCGAACTTTCTCGGCCATTTTATGTAATTATACTGTTATTTTACGGTAATGACTTCCAAAGTTTATGTTTACGTAAACGTTCTCTTTAAATTAGTTTATGGGCACTTCGCTAAAATTATCGAGCTCGAATATTTATATTTTTCATGACTATAATAATTCTGAACATTTTCATTCATGATTTTTAAACGTCACAGAGTTCAAAAATCTGATTCACAAAACGCTAGAGGTGCAGGACTGTATGAAAATAGTTGCTACATCAAAAACTGCAAAACCTGCACAAATATATTTAATTAAGAAAGTTCCATATTTGAGAAAATAGAAAGTCCGTAGTTTCAAAGGAAATATATTATTTGTTTTTATTTACGGAGAATATTTTTCGCAATGCATAATTTTATTAGTCGAATTGTTGAGTGTACCTACTTATTACGCCCTTGCTGCATTCAGTACTGTATTTTGGGTTGCGTACAGGAAGTTGAATTTTTTATTTCAAATAAATACATTTTTTTACTTAAGTTTACGAAATTAGTATTCTAAAATGTTTTCAACTGTAAGCTGTGTTTTTTTTACACCTAACCTAAGAAAGCTGCTTACTTAGCTGCATTATAATGTTACCTTGTTAAATGTTTTTACTATCCCGAGCTTTAAATTGTAGAATAGCGTAGAATGACCCAGATATTTTCAGTTCTCATGTTGCCTCTAAGGAACAAAACACTGAACTCATATGCCGACTTCTTTCTGATCACGCTCCTCTTTTTAACTTACAATTTTCGTCGCAATAACAGTAGTGAGGTGTTAGACTCTTTTAACTAATTACAAATTACGCATAACATTTTCGTAGCGTAAAATATTTCGAAAACACTAGTTTCCTCCATTTTCAATGTCGCAAAATTATATTTGTGTTTTTAGAGCAAACTTGTTTATTCTCACAAGCAGAAAGTGAACATAATCAAAAAGAATTTGGCATTTTTCAGTAAAGTGACTTCTACTCTAACCCTGCATATTAACAGACGATAAAGGCAGATGAAATATATATATATATATCCAAGAGAGATAAAACAGTAAGCGGTAAATAATATTACGTTTTTTTTTCGTGTAATAATAACTTTGGAAATGTTAGTTATTGCACAGAAAGTATTCAAAATACTAGTTTTGTAGATCAGTCAGTAAATAAAAGTTATGGTACATTCTAAAATTTGTTTGGATCAAGGTATTCTTACAGTAGTTTTAAACGTAAAATTGTTATTTTTGTTCTCCACAGTAAAATATTTCCGTTGCCACAACAAAACGTTTGAGTAAATACAACACACTGCGAAGTTACTGTACCATAAAGAAAATTTTTGTTAGAAAGTTACAGTTATGTTGACAAAGATTGTGATATTAAGATAATTTTATTTGAAATCTTTGTAGTCAAGAGAGTTGTGGTATTTATTAACACAAGCCATATATAGTTTTCCACATTTGCTTTGCTATAAGACAAGGTTTCTTTACCGCAATCTAAATACCTTTGCGGCTGTTTCTTTGCAGTGGATCATATTTAAACAAACGTTTTGTAGTGGCAATGAAAGTGTTTTAACTGTGTATTTAACGGTCGTTGGTCTCTGTATGGCCGTTAAAGGCATCTTTATATTTTCTTCTACGAATGCTAAGGGCGCGGTAACCGAATGGTCAGACCATTCGCCTCTCACCAAGGCCATCCAGGTTCGATTCCCAGCTGGGTCGGTGCCCGGATTTTTGCATGAGGGAATCGTGCTTGAGGGGATCTTCCTTTTCCTCCGCCCTTTCATTCCGACGCTGCTCCATACTCACCTCATGTCATCCCTCACCAGCGCTAAAGACCCTGATGTTAAGCGCTGACCAGAATATCTCATTCACTTTACGAATGTTTTGTAGAATGAGCATGTAATGTTTATAAGTAGAGACGTTTTGACAGCAGACTAGACTCCAAACATCTGTACTCTCATTTGTCATCTCTTGTTTGTCGACGATGTAGTCTACCGCAGACGCAGCTTCTATCCATAAATCGAAAGTTTCGATGTAGAATGACCAACCACTTGTAAATCGGTCACGCAGCTTACATATAATTGAATCTTGTGGCCAATTAAATAACATATTACACTCAATTACACTCTAAATCTGAATTAGTGAATATTCACTGATTCACGCTGATGGATGGAGCAGTTTAAACAATTTGAATCAATGAAAATAGTCACTGTGGAATTAGTGAATATACACTTATTTCCTTTAAGATTGCCAACATCTCACAAGTGAATCAGTGAATATTCACAGGTTTTTCCAGTTGTTTTCGAAGAACAGTTTTCACTTATTCAATTAGTGAAAAATTACTGGAAAAATCTGTGGACATTCACTAATTAACTTGTGGAATGTTGGCACTCATTGCCGGAATCAGTGAATAATCACCGATTTAACAGTATTTTCTCACTGATTCAATTTGTTGAAACTGCTCCATCCATCGGCGTGAATCAGTGAATATCCACTAATTCAGATTAAGAGTGTATATACAGCATTTAAATTAAGTCTGCCGCCAAGTAATTCCTAGACACCTGCAAAATTCGCTTTTTAGTTTACGCACACGTTAGAATTCCAGCAACTGTAAGTTCTTGTCACTTTGGTCCTCCACTTATTTAACATCCCCTGGAAGTGTCTAAGCCTATAATCAAAATATCCCTAAACGTGCCCTACATCACTATATCAGCCATCAGCTAATATACAGTTGTTGTTTACTTGATTCAGTGAACACGCGAATTTTTCCTGTCTTTAGTAATATCGCTTATTTTGCAAGCCCCTGTTTAGTAACCACATTAACAGCGTAAAAAATCGTCCGAATTTTACTATACAATGCTGTTTGAATAACCTTTTACAGTTAATTTTCTGAACCTCCAATTTTGATAAACATCCTTGCGTGTTTTTTTTTATTGAGAACAAGTAGCACATTTGGTGAACACTTAACAGCGATGAAATAATAGGGCGAACGAAAAGGGAAAACGGGAGTACCTGGAGAAAACCCACCGAAAAACGACAACTGCTCTGAATATTTCCGCTAACGAAAATATGTAGCGTCTCCATCGGCAGTCGCTCCCGGATTCTCGTGCTGAATGGCGAATGGTATGAGAACTGCGCCGCAATGTCCCATCGTCCCTACTGAAAGTAATGGTACGTTTTTCTCAGATTATTATAAGTGTAATATTCACAGAGTGTTAATGAAAGCATGTTACAAACTTTGCGGCATGATTCCTCATACACCTGAGGTCAAATTGTATGTATTAAAAGTTTTGTCTGGCGCAAATCTTAAATGAGTAGTTCGCAATTGAAAATTGAAATAGAAAACCAATATTTGTTTGAATAACAAGAAGTAAGGAGAAACATTAGTAAATGTTATAGTAAGATCTGAAATATCTGAAAAATTATCTATGCTATTTAATTTTTTTACATATAACTGTTGAACATATCTTCCATGTCTAGTGAAAGAACACGCGCTTCTAGCTACGATTATATGCTTTTAAAAGTATGGCTTGCGTATTAGAATCATGTTTCGCCCCTCTATTTGCAATAAATAAATAAACACCATATATTATTCACAAAGCAGAAGTATAGAAGCTCTTGTTTGACTTAACGAAATATATCTAAAAACAAAATTACACGGTCACCGCTTTAAGAGTGCAGTTCAACTGCGCGTTAGAGACTCAGAAGAAACGGAAATATAATGGCGACCTTTAAGAGGGCGTGGTGCATAATTCAACGCTAAAAGCATTAATCTATAACTGTAGGTTTCTTGAAGCCAATTTGCGAAAATTAAACAATAGCAAACCTAGACAATAGTTTTAGCCAACGTTTTAAACAAAATACTTTCCAGTGTTAAGAACTTCTGAGGCACAATCTGTGACGCCGGAACCTCGTGCATTTATCTGCGGCGCAATACATCGCGCGTAACGAATAAGTAATTCTGGGTAAATATTTGCTCTCAAAGTTGCCAAATACCATTATCTAGGATTGTCTTTCAGTTTTTTTTGTCTATATTGGCTTCGAATGTCCGAAATGTGTTACATTGGGGGCCGCGGTGGTCGAAGGGTTAGATCTCTCGCCCCCTAGAGAGGCGATCCTGGTTCGATTTCCGGCGGGGTTGGTCCCCGGATTTTCACATGTTGGTCGGCGAGTTTTCTCGGGATCTTTCGTTTCCCCAGTCCTTTCATTTCGTCGCTGCTCCATACTCACCTCATGTCATACCTCACCAGCGCTGAAGACCTCGATGTTATGGCGCCCGCCTGGTGGCCGTGTATTTGTGTGACTGAGGCACGACTCCAAGGGCGATATTGACCGGCTCATCTGGCACGGTATCGCCTCTAGTGCAATACACTGAGACGGCGTGCAGTGGTATCGTAGGACACTAGCCTGACTGACACTTTCAGTGGTGGCCCCATATTTGTATTGGTGGAAAGTTTTAAGTAAAGTCCAATACACCTCTCTATTGTATTTTCACACGAATCCCTTCAGTAGTTGTTTAGATGTAATTGATTGAAAAAGCCGTTTTTAGTCATTTTGAGGTGCTCTGAAATGGTGTATCTAATTAACGCGATGTTTTAAAACTACTATTCTGATGTCGTTTGAAGTGTGTGTTCTTTTTGTAAATGCACACATTAGATACACGTTTAGTAGTTTCTTAGATAAAAGCGTTCTGCTAGCACGCTGCAACGCTGGCTACAAGGCAGGCAGGCGGGCGCCTTAAGCGCAGACCACAATCTCTCACTCGCGTAACGTTAGTGAAAACAATCCCAATGAATTTTTTTAACAATTCTCTGAAAAAATTAGAGACAGTGTGAAGTCATACAATGCACAAACGCTTTTGCCCTGGAAAATATTGCACATTACACTCTTTAAAATGTTTGATTTGGGCTTATTTTAATAACGAAATTTGTAATATTTGGGTAAATCATTTAAACAAAAATCCTTCGAGTTTATTGGTTAAGGAAAATAATGGCAGTAAAAACTTTAGATGCCAAATTAGCTCGCCGATTTGTTGATACCGATGTTAGGTTACCTATAGAAAACAGTGTCGATATTATTATAAAACTGTGGTCTTAAGCTGTAATTAAAGAAGATTTTTACTTTACAACGTGTTCTTTCAGCTGCACTGCATGCACATTAGTTACGTAATGTTATTGTCGTTCACAGGACCCCTGTCCCAAGAAAGGTACAGTCACGTCTAGAACACGTGCCTGAGGCCACGAGAAGATTCAAAGTCACACGATTAACGAAGCCGGTGATCACAAATTACGGGTCGTGTCTGGGGCTTCTCTCTGACGCGGATCGATTCTCCACGATGGAATTATGCCCGCATTAGAGGAGCAATGATACGACTCGCGTGTCGCTGGGTTCTCCGTGTCATTCGTCGGCGTCGAGGTGCTCGTCAACGCTTGTTCTATTACACTCCCGTCAGCCCACCCCGCGTGTTGAACATTTGATTACGCATTCAGGAGTCTGGGGAAGGTGGTATTTACTCCCTCCGCGCGCTCAGCTCCAGGGGGTTAAACTCACAAGAGGCGTTTTTTCCTTCTCTCTGTCTCTGTCTTTTTCCTCTCTATCTAGCTCTTGTCCGCCGGGAGAGGTTTGGAAGCGGAACGCCACCGTTGCTTCCCCATCTGCCACAAGTGTTGCCCGAAGGGGGTAATTCAATAAGGATGTCGCAGCAGTCGAGTGGGGCACTCCTCTTGGCCGGCGGCGGCCGAGCGCTCGTTTGATGTTTTTATTGGACCGCTCGCTGGCACCGCACACCCGGTATTAAATCGAGAGTGTTTTCCCACCCGGCAAGTATTCGTCCGTCGCTACGGCCTGGCGTGTTACACGACAAACTAGCATTACAGAAGCGCTACAGAACCGCATTTACGATGAGTAGAGACGATTAGATTGATTGGAGAAGTTTTGGTCAGCGCTCAAAATCTGCAGCGCCGGAATTAAAGTGCGAGGGAATGGGAGATCCCCGAGAAAACCCGCGGACCATCGGCGTCGTCCGGCACGATTCCCACGTGCGAAAATCTTGGGACCGGCTCCGCGAGGAATCGAACCCGGATCGCCTTGGAGGGAGGCGAGGGCTTTAACTGCCACTGCGCCAACCGGCGCACCATATGATATCCATAAGCACAAGGTTATAGCAGTTAAGTCGAATATCTTAAAATAGCAATATGGGAAAGTACAACTTTTAACATTGTTTAAGCGCGATACGTCTTGCACACCGCGTGAACTCGAAACGCTAGCAAATTTCACATTCTTATGTCTCTATTTTCTTTAGTGTTTATAAATTTACGGAATGAAATTCTCTTATGCTAATGGTGAATGTGTTTATAAATATTTTAAATTCTAAATTATGTAAATAATAACTACAAGAGCTTGTCTATATTCCAAAATCACGATTACGTTTCAATTTATAAATAACAATGTATAAAACTTTTAGAGAAATGTGCTACTGCAGAAAGAACAGCGCTCATATCGACGTGAACTGAAATTATACAACGCGTCTCGTGTTTTTCTTTTGAGTTTCCTATATTGTTCGTGTACAACATTTGGTTAAAATTCCTTAAAGGCTTCGAAATGAACAACGACGTCTTGAGTTTTGTTTGTTTATGCACTATGGTGTACTTATGCACGCACTATGGAAAGATAAACATTTCTAGAAGATTGTTTGTGAAAGTACATTTAAATTTGCCTGGTAATAAAGTTTCCCGTGGGAGATGGCTTTTAGTTAAACAAAACACGCTTGAATGTTTTCCAAATATATACGAAATATTTTATTTTCAGGTACTCTCGTTTTCTTTCCTGTGACTGTTTTGTGTTATATATTACAAAAATAGCTTTATAAAATGCAGCGTATTAAGTTTTGACAGCTTCAGATTTACGTAGCACAACATGAACGGATATTTTTCGTAAAACTCTTCTTCACCCCGGTCGAATGCTCGCTTTAGACACGGCAAAAATAATAATAATAATCAATTCTTCCCGCGTTTATATTTAACTTCCGACCAGTAAGGTGAGGTATTTTTATTTTGATGACTACGTCTGGCTGTGTATCTGTCTACGGTTTCGTAGCTCCCAAACGGATAGACCGACTTCAGGTATTTTTTTTAACTGAAAGTTGGTTTTGCCGGGATCGTTCTCGGCTGTATTTGATAATAATCTGTTCAGCTGTTTTAAAATTTATAGCTCTTTTTCCGAATTGAATGGGTGGAATAAAAAAGGAAAACATTCCATATTTTACTGAAAATGAACTGATATAGCCAAGTTGTACTTTATGAATTGCTACATTGATTGAGCTAACAATAGAAAGGACTTTTGGAATCCTTACACCGCTATACGAATTTTAATTTCGAAGTGAAATGCGAAAGAAAATCATCCCCTTCTAAACCTCAGAATTATGGCATGATTTGCTGTTTGCCCCCCAGCTTCGCTCCAATAGTGTTTATTTTTTTATGTTGTCTACAGTGTTGTAAATGTACAATATGTGACATAGTAAATGTGGGGTTAGTACAGTGTAGGTATTATAACATAAAACATACTATTCTAGTTCTTAACAGCACTGGTATTACGGAATCATATACGTAAATTAATATTTCGCCAAGATTCAGTAAGCCATCGACTCAGTGGGATTAAAAAGGAAAACATTCCATCAACTTTCGTTGCATATAACTTTCAGTACATAAAATGTATTGTGTTTTTCAGGTAATGTTCTATGTCCTTAAATCCTGAGATACAAACGTATGACTGTAAGATTCCCCATTTAATCTACAGTTTAGTGTCAAAACAGTTTTTCTTGTTTTCCCGAAAGTTCACCAAAAATGAATATTTTCTTTCTTCATCTCGCCCATTCAATTAATTGGGTGGCGATTCCATGGACAAATAATTTGTTTCTATGTAATACAGCGGAAACTTAAAATTTTAACACAGTTTTTAGTGTGAAAAATATAATTACTAAAATAAATAATCGTACGACGGTAAAATAGGAAAGTCAAAAGAAAAAATAAACGCGAAACAGGTTAGAATAAAATTGATGTCAATGTCTGTCTGTGGCTTCGTAGCTTCCAAATTGTTGAACCAATTTCAATGTTTTTTTAATGACAACGAATACTTCAATACATTTTTAAACAATATGAATATAAATACTATTTTATTTTATGTATATAATAAACGTAGGAGTATTACATTCTAAAAAGCATCAATAACATTTAAAATAAAATAAAACACCGACATAAAACTATTCCTTAAAAAGTAAAAAATAATACTTTCATTTTATTGTTGACCCTCAAATGCGTCGGGGGACTGATAATTAAACTAGACAGGTAGTTAAAACTAGCGGAACTGAGAACAAATCAATAAAACGAAATTCACAAAATGACGCATAAATTAAAATATGGAAAGCAAATGTACCCTAATGTAATCTTTCGGCTTATCGTTTGCAGTTGTCATATATGTGCACAAAACAAACGAAAGTTTTTTTTTACAGTTAGCTTTGTTTTGAGCTATTTATTCTATATCTAATGTCCTCGCTGTCAACAAGAATTTATGCCTCACCTCTACACTTCTTAACTTACATTTTAGTTGATAAATAAGGCTGTATGACTGGGTAACATCAGCGGCGCCAAGAAATTGGCAACATTGTAGTAATATCTGTTTCACTTACGTACCATTTAATTTGTAGAGCACTTTGTCCAGTAGTCAATAAAATAACCTCGGACTAAAGAACATTTATTTTCCTAGAACCTCTTTTACTGGTAGTTAAATAGATTTCTCTTCGCTGTAATAAATCACAACCAAGAGAAGGGATGTTTAATGTTCATATTTCCATGACCACCCAACTTGATTTCGAAACCGAGCTACAGAGATAGAAAGAAAGAGAGGCTGAGATAGAAAGAGAGCCCGCAATTGTATCGTTCTGTCTGAGAGATTATTCTCCTAGTGCCAGATTGCATGATTTAAGACCGTATTTTGCTATTATTAATTTTTTTACGTAAAAATAATAATGAAAATTGCCGCCTCGTGGAAGTTAAGTAATACCAAAATATGGTGGTTTTCAAATACAGTGCCCTCCCTAATACTTCAAATTTGCTGAAATTGGAAGCATACATTGCGTTCTGTAATTAACTTAGCCGCCTTAATCTTACTTCATGCTATGTATTATCACATATACACACAGACAAACATATTTAAGTAGTTTCAACATATTTTACAACTGGTTAGTGAATACAGGTGTTTAATTTATTTAGTAACGAAATAAACATTTTCCTCAAAAAATGTTAGGTTTTCACTCTTGTTATAGTAAAACTATTCCTGCAAGTTTGTTACTTGCTTATTAATGGCGTATTAGTAGTGATATGTATTTTCAGTGCTCAGTCACCTTTTAAGCATTTCTGAAACTACTTAAATATGTTGTGTACGTTTGATAAATGATAGCTCTATGTAAGTTTACACACACTGCAATGTATTCTTTTATTTTTAGCATATATACGTTTAAGGCATTAAAACATATAAGTTGCGTTCCGATACTGTGTTGTACATTACTTAATCTTTTCAGACGAGAAAATACGAAATAAACAAAATATTGACGTGTTTTACGTTGGTCAGATGCTGGTTCCAATTCTCTGAGTTGCCTGTGTATTAACATTTAAGGTTTGAAAGGTGTGTAATGCTAATTTAAAGAAACGTTTGATAGAAAATACAAATAAGAAAAGTGAGTTTTTCGGGTATAATTTTTTTTGTTTATACCAGGCGTAAAATTATTCCGTGTTTTTAGCTGTGTGTGTATTCTTCCAGAATAATTTATTTTATGTCTATTGTTGCACACGATTTAAACAAATCAACGCCAGATAAAGTACTAACGCATTAGTGTTACTAGCAAATTACTAAAGTCATTCCTGGATACGATAACGTAAGATTATGCTACTGATGTTTTTTCTGTTATTTTAGTGTGAAAATAAGCGCGGTACTAATATATTTTTAATTCATGTACATCTTTGAACCGTTTGAAATATTCCTGGATGCTGGTCAGGAAACACGCGGAAAAGTAAGTTCTTACTCGTGACGTAGAGATACGCAGTGGACACGAAGAATAATATACGGCTTAGCTAACGTCAGACGTCAAGTATAGGACGCAATTAGAATATGCGAATAGTTTCAATTGTTTGTTTATTTTGTAGCATTTTTACTAACTCGTAAGTACGAATTCAGCATATTGTAAAATTATAAATTCCTCACCCTCTTTTTGTATTAGATTTTGTGTTTTGAATAGTTTATTAGAATAAATGGTAGAGATTTCGTGAACGCTTAACATCTACAACTTAGGGTGGTGTCTACCACTCCCTTAAAATGCGTAGCAGTGTGTTCGTAAATGCGTTTTTTCTTTTACGAAACTATTCCACGTGTACCCATTGAGTCAATGTACGAAAGTAAAATACACTTCAAATGATGACGGAAAGGTAGTTTCAAAGCAACACGTCAATTAGACAAATAATTTCGGAGCCCTTCAGTAAGGCTAAAAACAGCTCTTTCAACCTGTTATATCTTAAAAACTACCCTCGCGATTCGTATGAAACTACTTTGGAAACATGCATTGCGCTTTGCTTAAAACTTGTCAGCAATAAAATGATGCGTTCATCACTGAAAATGTCAGCCAGGGGAGTGATCTACGATACCACTGCGCGCCGTTTCAGTGTCTTGCGGTGGAGGTCATACCGCGCCAGATGAGCCGGTCAATATAGCCCTTGGTGCCGTGAATCACTCACACAAACACGGCCAGTAGGCGGAAATCTGAAGCATTGGTGAAAAATATGTAAATCGAGTGTACAGCAAGGGCGGAATGTAGAGGTAAAGCGGAGTATTCACAGGAATATCCGAGTGTAGATTACTGCGTGTGGTAACTGAGATACAGGCGATTCAGGATAAATTGAACACTTTTGAAATCCACCAGCCAACTTTTAACGTAAACAAAGAAACATAAAAAACAGTAAATGTGTACAGTTTGCTCACTGCGTATTTCTCCCAACCACGCAGTTTGTGACGCGAGCAATCTGATCCATATATGTCGTTAAATTATTAGTATATCAATTTCTCTGCCTACCTGGCTTACAGCCGCGAATTTGAAAGAGAGATTTTGTTTTAAAATAAATTAATTTTTAGTAGACTTGGGTTAAATTTAACTTAAAAACAAGAAGTGTTTAGCGTAGCAGATTAGAACGGTTGCAATAAAACTACTTTCATATGTTACTCTCCTATTAATTTATTGTGAATTGTGCATTTTAAAATTACGCTCTGTGTTAAAAATATTAAGAAGAAGAAAAATTAGTAAAGTTTCTCATATGGTAGTGTTCTTCCAGAAACTTATTTTAGACTTTCTTTTTGAAACTCTGTATTTATTTTAAGTAACTCCATTGAGCATTGGCGGTTAATAGTCGACGTATTGGCTGTAAGCTAGCTAGGTAAGGTACTAAGAGCTACATCATGTACACGGTGACGTCTTCCCTCACAGTGCGAATAATTAAATAGTGGTACGTTATTTTGATCCTTGTGTGCATGAGCTAGCAATCCACTTAATACAGCCAGCGACTGATAACAGTGAATATTGAGTTCATACTACGTGCATGTATTATACACGTCATATTTTCCAATGTATAGCTTTGGGGTAAAATCATCCTCGCGTATGTTGTGGTTGAGCTTGGTGGCAAGCCAATCCGCTTACGCGTTTCAACATGGCTGCTAACCAAATAAATCGAAATTTTTTTCCGGATATCGTGTGGGGTTTTCGCTATTTTTTGCTATCGTTACTTCATCGACAAAACTCAACGTTTGTTACATATATGTTTCTGTAGTGCAGTTTATTTTTAAATATGAAAAAGTGAAGATTAAAAAACTATTGCTTGTTTGCGGAAGATACAATTCGCCTGCTGTTGCGGATGTGCGAACTTATGAATATGTATACATATTTTTTAACTGACACACACGTAATATGAATATGTAAGGTTTGAGTATCGGATGGTTTGAAACAAATTAAGTCAGTGCGTCCTTTTTTTGTATTGATACGTTCGAACTTTCATCAATAGTTAGCTAGAATAATGACCGTGTTATTTTTCCTGCATTGTTGTATATACTAGCCTTGTATACAGAGAGAAAGAGTGAAAGAGTGAGACTGATGTGTGTGTATATGTATGTATGTATATGTATGTGTGTATATATATATATATATTCATATATATATATATATATATATATATATATATATATATATATATATATATATATATATATATATCATGTGTGTGTGACTGCGTGTGTGTTATTTTTGTGAAACGATTCGATGACAAGTTGTAAGTAAAAATAAAACATTCAAGCTCTGATGCTTTAAGTTGGCAAATTTCGTGCTTACATAATTTGCAAACATTACTATCCCAGATTTTTTTTTTTTAAATAACTTGTATACTTTTTAGTTACACATTAAAATAAACGCTAATTTTTTTTATTAAAATCAAGCCTTTATTTAAAATTTTTGTATTAAAAAATAAAAAAAAATAAAAAAATTATGTGTTTAGTGTATGAAGATGAATAGCAAAGTTACACAACACCCCCATCCTTGGTAACTGATCAAAAGTACAGGCAGCACTTGCTTAATTAAACTTATATAAATATAGAAGTTTTCTAAATTTAAATTTTTCCTAACTGCTTGAGGTTTTTCAAGTGTAATTACCTTTCAAGCTTCAAGGAAACATTCACAATTTTTAAGGTACTATGTTTATGCAAGTTTTATTAAATATATGCTGTCTGCAAATTTGATCAGTGACCAAGGATTGGGTTCTTATGTAGCTTTACTATTTAACTTCATACACTATACGCACACTGTTTACTTCATAATTCATAAATAAGAGCGCATGTTTAAAAAAATGTTTTTACGTTTATTTTATTTTGTAGTTTTTAGCATTATAATTTGTTTAATTATCTGCCTTAATACCTTCTCATGCGCGTATTCATCTGTTAAACCCTTCACTTTGTCTATTCACATGGTCAGTAATATTCCTCATTATATTGATTACATCTATAGCATCGTTGTTGCATGTTTTACTGCGTGATAGTTTAGAGAAATCTAGCTCTTGAATCATAATACCGTCTAATGAGCGAACCCCTTCTTAGTGGAACATACACTGTAAAAATCTTCCTAATATTTTGGTAAGTTTTTAACCCAAATTACAATTTGAAAGGGTTATCATACTTTTGCTTGTAAATAGAGCAAGTGCTTAGAATTGTTACTATACATGTTTGGCAACATCAATACACATTTAACTGATTCCTATAAATGTAGAGGAACACTAACATCTATGTTTGGGGAACATTGTTACTATACAAACTTTCTCAACACTTCTATTAATGTGTTGTAGAGTTACAATTTTTTACAGTGTAGGCTTTCCCATCGGCTGGGGGTTTCGGGCCTAAGTTCACTACGGCATAGTCTACTGTGTTGCCTTTCATTTTGTTGACAGTTGATGCCTATGGTACTAGCAAGGGTAACATACGTCGTTCAATAGTGCCGTAGCTATAGTTGGCTGGAAATTGTACAGCAATAGGTTTATAACTGAACTGGTACGCTGTGCCGCAGCTACAGTTAGCTGGAAATTGTACAGTAATCAGTTTATATACTCTATTTCATATAAGTTTGGATGACAGCAACTAATGGACAATAATTTAAGACTTGATATAAAAACCGGGAGAAATGCCAAAATGTGTGTGTGTGTATATGTTTAAATGTGTGTACCCCTGTGAGTGACTAGTGTTGTGTTCCTCTAATCAGGCCTTCCACCCTGGTGTCTAATTTGACTGTTTGGATTATAAACTTTGCCTATTACCTCGAAGGCTTTCTTTGTGTGCGCCGAAGGTGGATTGAGGTGGAGGTAAAGGACGATTGGAGGGGGAACCAGGCGGGGAGAGAAGTAGGAGAGTTTGGCTGAGGTGGGAACTCATTAAGGCGATGATCGTCAGCTTGGTTGGAGGGAAGGCCATACGGTGGTTTACAGTTCGGCGGTAGTGATACTAACTCTGGAACAAACTTCACTTCAGCGGACACGGTTTTCTTAAGGAACAATGTGTTGGACGTCTGATGATACGGCCGTTGGGGAATATCGTCGTGACACTTCACTGAAATAGCTCTTTGATATACAGAAGAGGCTGAAGACGCGTCGACCCCGTTAGATGGGTTTGTTGACTCATCCCTCCCCTGAAGTGTCGTTGAGGAACGATTGCGAAGGTGGTGTGGTCGACGACTTGGCATATATCTGTTGCGAAATGGTCGGAACCCAAGGTAAGAAGAGCATGTGTCTTTGATTTAACGATTGGCGATATTGGCGACTCATCCTGTTATTGGAATTATTGGATTTTGACCATCACTACTCCGGAATCTGTGTGTTGAATAGGAGTACAGTTTTGAGGCCTCAAGCGCGATTGGAAACGATAGAGACGAGCCTGAGTGTTAGGGGTGGTCCTGCTCTCCATTTTCCTTAAGCGATTAAATTATTGAATAGGGACAATGAATGATTAGAGAACAGTACAAATTGTTATTAAGGGCGCCGTCTACTAGAATCGTGAAGAGGTGCGCAGACCTTTAACAATCCTGATTTCATTCGAAAACCATTCAACATGTTGTCACGCGGTTAGGCTACGAAAAGCATTTAAGGATCTTAGTACAGGTCTATAATTTTGCCATTAACTGTTATCGTCCCTAACAAGTATTTTTTTGAGTGTGAAAGTTACCGAATCGGGACTTTTGACGCTGATTTTTATGCAAGAGTAATAATTTTCACGATATTCTGAATATTATAGATATGTAGAGCGACTCTTTCCCTTTCGTCGCGTAAGATAAAATGATAGTGTTGTCGCTGAAAGTCCCATAGTAAAAACGGTTCAGCGGGAAGCTTGCACGCTAGTTCAGCGCTTGGCTCGTTGAGGCGACGCGGCATTTGATGCGCGCTTCAAGGTCTACCTCACTGCTCCGTCGCGTTTGAGCCTCTCACGCGCAGGTAGACGGCGCCCTTAAGGTGAATGTATCTAGTTTCTGGGCCTTCGGGTATATGAGCGGTTATCTATGTGCTTTACATGCATATTGGAAATTTGTTTTATGTGTATTAAAGGTTATTGTGTTAATTACGTAATACGTTATCGTGTTGTTCGCTCCGTTGCTCTCGAGGTTCGGTACATGTATTCTATGTACCAACCCCTATAACATAAATGACGGGCCAAGGGCTAGCTTCATTCGTAGTAGTACAACTGGTCGCCGCAAGATAGGGTGGGTTGCAGGTCCGCTTTCATATACATGAAAACCGGGCTGTGTGTACAGCATCAGAAATGAGTGTTTATATCGCTGCGTCATTGTTTCAGTTAGCTGTTTGTTGTCAGTGGAGTAGTAAGGTTTATATTCAGCAGAAGGGAAGGGAATTATTTGCGCAGGAAAATACGTAAAGGTAAAGGAACTGTTAACGCGGGAATGAAGAAACGGAGATGTTCTGCAGAAATGTATGTTAATAATCAGAAAATTGAAGTTTCAACTAAAATACAGCCTGCAGAACATGCTACGAAATACACGCACATGTACATTACTGGTGTGAAGTTTTTCTAATATCGAGTAAATCAATTTATATTATAATATTACTATACTTACTGAAAATATTTTTACTTGAGCAGTAGCCAATGAAAAATCAGCTAAGTAAGACTTGTGTGGAGTATTGTGGGCCTAGCCTACAGGTTGTTGAAGCCACGACATTTTCCAGTCCCTTATGCATGTTTTTTATTGTGTCTATTGTATACATGATGTTTATTACGAATGTAGAAGATATCTAATAATAATTCCTTGGTAATTTGATTTGTTTGTGAAGAGGAAAGCCGACGTCAAACTACTATGTCCTACACTTTGCCTAATGTCAAAGTAAATATTGTGCAAGTGTGTAAAAAGGTGTTAAAGGAAGTGTTAGGCGTGTCAAAGAGTAAATTAAATACCTTAGTTAAAATAAAAAAGAATAGTGAAACCGTGTACACCGAGAAGTGAGGTAACAGAACAACACACAGAATATTTTCAGTAGAAGCGAAGCAGTCGTTGTAGAACACATACAAAATTTTCCTCTAAGCAAAGTCATAACTCTAGAATAAAAGGTCAGAATATCAGAGCCCAAATGTAAGCATCACTAAACTGTATCTTTCCTTAAAAGATAAGTACCCCACTACTTGTGTGGCGTATCGTTACTATTGTCAAATCTTCAAGACAGTGTTTCCTATGTTAGCATTCCACCAACCATATACAGTCACATACGGAACATGTACTCGATTGCATATGGAAACAAAAAATAACCGTAACACACAAGCAATAAAAAAGTTAGAGCTCCATCACCGCAAATCTGAAAAACCTATGAAGACAATCAAGGATGAACACGCCAAGTCACAGCTTCCATCAAGTGATTGTAACACTGTTTCAGTAGATCTACAGCAGGTTCTGTTCCTGCCAGCACTGACACATTGCCAGATGTATTATTTGCGTCAGTTATCGTGTTATAACCTCCGTGTACATGTTGGGGACAACAACAGAGGGTACATGTTTGTTTAGCATTAAGGGTTAAGTGGGCGTGGTGGTTACGAAATGACATAAAGCAAATTAAAGGCAATCACGTCTCGTGTGAACAGGAGCAAAACATTGATTGTGTAGAGTGACAACTGCGTAGGCCAAAATAAAAACCGTGCGCTTTTGTTCCTGTGGTACTATCTGATATGTAAGGGATATGTCGATGAAGTGAACCACAAATACTTAATATCAGAGAACTCATTTTTAAGTTGTGACTACGTTTTGCTCTTGTAGAGAAACGAAAGCGTTTCGAAGATTGCCAAATACCTACTTACTTAATGAAAGTTATGGTGACTTCTAGTCACAAAAATCCTTTTCATGGTAGAACTATTATGAAACCAGAAGATTTCTGACTTTAATACTGCTTCAGAGCAAGCACTCAGCACATCTAAAGTACAGGTTTCCAAAATGCAGTGGATAAACATGACGAAGACTCGTCCTGAAACTGCGAGGATACGAACAACATTGTCGGAGTTCGAAAGCTGGTCGTCGTTTAAAATTTTGAAGAAGAATGTGACGACCGAAGCAATAAAGGATATGCTACCACCATTACATTGTTACTCCAGCATCTCAGAAGAAAATATGAAAGACCTCACCCAGATGTAAAAAGTGAGAACAAAAGTTTCTATGAAGAATTGTTGAACCAATAAAACCTAACGTATTTTCTGTTTGCAAAAAAATAAATAAATTAATTAATTAATAAACTTAAGTTGTTACTCATTTAAAAAAATTAATGGTCAATATTATTATGCTTCTCTGTACTGCTACTTAGCACATTATTTATGTAATGTGTGTTGGTTGTTACCACCTTCTACAATTTTGTGTGATTTTGATGATAGTTGTATGGTTTTGAGGGTACCGGTGAATTTGGTTTTTCCTGTTGTATCTGATTGGTACTGATAAACCAATACATATATACTGAAACACATAATATGTATTTTTAATGACTGGCCAACAAAAATGTGATTATCTCTAATGTTACGTTTTGGCACTTAGCCCGGCTTTTTTTTTTTCAAGTCATCGGTTTGTAGTATTTAGTTATTTTGTGACGGCCCTATTTTATTGATACTTTTATATATAGACTAATGTGGTTTAGGTTAATTGTGATGATTAATTGTAATGAAGGGGCCTTTATTGTCATATGTAACATATTGTCATCCATTTTAACTTCAGTATTGATTGTGAGGGGTCTGTGGGATCCTACGATAGGCCAGTATAAAACACTATAAAATATGACTATTAG
>PNEQ01087255.1:0-20870 GCA_003012365.1 Medauroidea extradentata | reverse complement strand
TGATTTTTCCCAAAAACACTGACTTTACTAATTTTTTTCACCCAGAAGGGATGGAGTAACTTCTTTTGACAATATATCATTGCGAAGTACTCCATGTAGACTTACTTGCCTCAAGATTTCATTGTGTTTTTTGAATTTGGAAAGAAAGTAGGAGCAGTTGAAAATTAAAAAAAGTCAGTTTCAAGGTCAGCTTTTATATGTATATATGAAGACATATCAACATCATTCTGTTTATTTTTAATAGCATTATTAATAGCCCTCAGTCTCCTCTTTGCAATGAGATAACACATGACTTTGTATCTTTTATGGATATCAAGATATTAAACAATACAAAAACCCTTGAAAATGTAAATTTTGGTACACAGTACCGGCCATTTTGTTCTGTAAAATCAAAATGAGGGCAGAAAATCAATAACTTTGGGTTTGAACTGTTGAAATATGTACATTATGTGTGACAAAATTTCAAATTTTTTCAAAATGGGTCAGCAACCACCCTTGGGTGATTTTCCATGGAATGACCCCTAATTCAACTAACTCTCCCCGTACCTACAATACAAGGCATAAAACAAATTATTAAATACAGTATCACAATAACGCAACATTCCAGTGATCATTTAGTTACATGGCTAGTTGTGTGAAGAACGAGCTAACACCCAAGCTGAGAATGATAAATTTTGTAGCAGGCATCAAAATAAAATATCAACATATATTGTGGACATACCAAAAAGGTCTTAACAAAAGTAGGTAACTTGACAGCAATATATAAAACCTAATTATTGGAGTAACCAAGAGGACTACCATTACACTAGCTAAAAAAAGTTATGATGTGTTTGCGAGTAATATTTTTTAAGCATTTACCATCTTGTCTTTTCATCTCTAATCTGTTATGTATGTAAGCAAATATTTAATTACTGTCTTTTATGTTTTTCTCTGTATGTACGTATTTCGTTAGTGGTTCTATTGCACAATACAAATTGTAAACCAACCATCGTGCTAAATTTTGATCGTGTATGAATAAATATTTTTAACGTTTCTAATAATAGGTTAGTGTCTGACGTTTTTCATGTTTGTGGCTAAAAATTCAGATGATAAAACAAAGTTACACTAATAGTACAGGGCACGGTCACAGTTATAATAAAATATTCTTTAAACACATGCTTATCTGACAGTTTGTGGGTCAATACATATTTTAGTAACCGAACAAAATGAATTTATTCTTTGAAACTATTAATGAATTGCTTGTACGAATAATGAAAATGAAAAAAATATTGGCAGTAGTAAAATGTAACAAAAATTATAACACATAACAAACCACAGACAAACTAAGCCAACAAACTTGTCTGGTAAATGCACACTTTCTAGGAACAGACTATTAGGTAGATACTTATTTTTCATTTTAGTGTGAAGACTTGTGCCACCACAATACTGGGCCTAACACCTGTCTAGAGGTATCCCACCATTCCTCGCATGCCAACCTAAGCACCCCTGTTTCCTGTAAACAACCATTCATTTGTTTGACTGTCAGTCAATTCTGGCACCATCTGTTTGTGAATATGTCCACATACAGACCTCTAGCTGCCACACGATCTCCGTGTTTCCTACATGTATGTAGTTCAACTCACCACACTTGTACATGTCTGATGATACAACACAATTGTGACTTGACGCAACTACTGTAGGGTACGTCAGAATCATACTTTGTCTGTTGTAACATAGTTCCTTCACTTTGGAAAGCAATTATAAGACGAGGAAGCTGATTCAGTCATATGTTTATTAACATTATTTTCTTTATTTAATATGTAGGATGCCATCCATCCATAGGACGTCTACCCACTTTGAAACAAAAATTCTGATTTTTGAAGGACTTTTTAAAAGTAAATATGGAGGACCCTTTTATTATATAATTATTTAACAAATGTTGAAGTACTTTTTTATAGAATTCATTAGCATTTAAAATAATTATTTTGTTACACAAGTAATTTAGAAATTGACCTGCACTAAAATGCTTACAAACCATGGCAACAATTTTATCAGTAGTGCTCTTGTTTCAACATTACATATACAGGGTTCTTACAGAAACATACAATTTAAATTCAAGGACCGCAGTAAATTGCATTTTATACACAAAATTTTTACTTGAATATTTAAGAGGGCGTGGTACACAATTCAATGCTAAAAGCATTAATATATAACTGTAGGTTTCTTGAAGCCAATTTGCAAAAATTAAACAATAGCAATCCTCAACAATAGTTTTAGCCAATTTTTTAAACACTGTGACACAATCTCTGATGCTGGAACTTCGTGCATTTAACTGCGGCGCAAGAGATCACGCGTAACGAATTAGTAATTCTGGATAAATATTTACACATTAAGGGCGCGGCTACCGCAATTTTCATCACCACTTTTTAATTTTTTATTTGTGCAAGATATTTTTTTTCTTATTTTAGACACAAAATGTGAATAAATTTGGCTCTTATGAAATTATTTTATCCCTCATAGTTTTCGCGTAATGGCTTGTTAAAGTCATATTTTCCATGTTTCCATTTTAAACGACTACACTAAAACCAACTGATATACCAAACTCAAAAAAATCACAGTGGATAAAGGCATTGCAGGCTATAATGACATGCTCATGAAATTAAAGAATAAAAATGACTTGAATTTTAAAAAAAATGCTGAAACTGAAAATAAAAATCTTAAAAATTCAATAATTTTTTTTAAAAATACAAATCATTTTCATTCTTTAATTTTACGAGCATGTCATTGTAGCCTGCAATGTCTTTATCCACTGTGATTTTTTTGAGTTTGGTATATTAGTTGGTTTTAGTGTAGTCGTTAAAATGGAAACATGCAAAATATGACTTTAAGAAGCCATTACGTGAAAACTATGAGAGATAAAGAAATTTCATAAGAGCTAAATTTAGTCACATTTTTTGTCTAAAATAAAAAAAAATATCTCGTACAAATAAAAAATAAAATTATGAGGATGAAAATTGCGTTAGACAACGCCCTTAAATTGGCAAATACCATTATCTAGGATTGTCATTGAGTATTTTATCTATATTAGTTTCGAAAAAAGCGTAGAAATCAATTGATGTTTTCAGCGTTTATTTATCTACCACACACTCTTAAGGTTCTATTTACAATGTTTCTAATTATTTTTCTCCTCTCTCTTTAGAACTGAAAAAGATCACCAATAATAACTAAACCAGAAATTAGCTTCGACTTGAACAACATTGTGGGAGACATTCCGCTCTACAGCATGCATTGCATCAAATACACTAATATACCAATTCCGGACAGCTTGAGTTCTTGGAGAGAATTCTAATTGTGTTGTCATGTCAAACCACCAGAGAACAGCACCCTACATTTTGTTGATTTCAGATGTACGGAGCCAACATAAAAATTGTGGAAAAAATTTCTCTCTATGGAGAGAGATAAAAAATATCTGTACGATAAATACGCAAAAATTAAATTAACCATGTTAAAATAATAAAATACAATAATTATACAAACGTAATATCAAAACATGTGTTAGTTTCACCTCATACCGCTAGGTTATTATTTACAACCTTACTCCTAGAATTTGCATAGAGCTGTCCGGTATTAGTCTCTAGGGTATTTGATTGCATGATATGCTTCTCTCAAATCCGACATGCAATTTATTTTTTATACTCGCGTAAATACGGCATTTCGTATAGGACACATTTCTTTTCAAAGCTCTTTAGTTTCTTTTTTTGTCTCTCTTCTCTTCCAAAAAAGCTATGCCATGAAATTCTAGTTTCAGGGTAGGCCTACTACTTGCCATGAACACATACAAAAGAAACATTAGGAATAACAGAACATGCTATGGCGTGCCAGAAAGTGTATTAATTATGTACACAGACACTGCATAAAGTTTGTTATCTTCAAGTACATTACATTACAGAATAATGCATAGACAAAATATAGTTTTGTATTTCTAAGAATATATTTCAACATTAGGAAACTAGCTGGAATACTATGTTACCCAAAAATTCAAGGACTTTTCAAGGACTGGTTTAAATCAAGGACTTTTCAAGGCCTTTTAAGGGCATGGTCAAAGTTCCAGGATTTACCAGGACCGTTAAGAACCCTGCATGTAATAATTACATTGTTTTTAAGTGTAACTTATTTTTTTTAAATGAATTACACCTTGATGTGATCTTGTACACATTTTGAAGTCAACTGAGAAGTTCTAGCAAAACCATACACATAATGAAAATTTTGGCAAATACAAGTAAACCCCTGCACTCTATCTTGTTTGTGTGATGCTAGTCGCCTAATTTTGTATTATTGAGGAAAGCTTATACAATAATAGTAACAGTAACATCTAAGTTTGTGTAAAATTGCCAAGGTAAAAAAATAAATCAGAAAGTTGTATGTCCACTACAACATGGAATTTCATCCAGCACTGACCCAAAATCTAGTAAAATTTTGAATGAAAAAATAGTTACAGTAAAATAAATTTATTGTATTGATGTAGTAAGTATATAAATGCTAAACAAGAAGTGTTATATTTCTAATTAAACAACAACGGCATTGGAATTCAAGCTTAAAAACATAGCGGAGAAACTATGATAAATTTATGAATGTTTCAAAATAGATAAGGTATCCAAATGTGCCAAACTTTAACCAAAGAAGTGTGTAATAGTCAGAGGATGCATATCTGTAACAGGGTTCGTACACTTTTAAAAAACCTTGAAAAATGCTTGAAAAAATGGTTTCATTTTTGAGGCCTTGAATGTGCTTGAATTTTTTTGAAGTCCTTGAAAATTTTATTGAAGTTAGCAAAATTCTATTATGCAACCAAGGAAGAATGACGCGAGAAAAAATTAGTCAAATAAAATTTTTGTCGTTTACCATAACCGCTGCTACAAAATTAATGTTTACGAGTTGCGACAATGATCTTAGCTAGCGTTGAAACACTTCCGATTAGTAGAGTTGTACGTATCGTAACTTGCGATGAACTACCGATTAATAGATATGCTGTCGATATGAGACAAAATGGCTGCTGCCTCTAGCTGTTCTTTTTTGTTGTTGCTGAAGAGGTAACATTGTTGCAGTCATGTTTGTTTAGGAGGGTAAAAGGTGTGAAAGGTAAATTAGGACTGTAAGGGAATGCAAAAGTGACTACGTTTTTCATTATTTTCACGTAAGTTTATTCAGGGATTGGACATACAATACTTTAAAGTTCTGCTGTGGTTGTTAGGTTGGTTGTCACAATGCCGTCATATTTCGCGCCTTTCTAAAAGCGATTTCCATTTGGTTCAGCGAGTTTCATGTAGGGCCTATTGGTTTACAGTGTGCTAAAATAAAATGTCGGGGAAGTGCATTTTTAGCAATTCCTGGTTATATAAAGATGACTATAAAGACTGGCTACGAACTAGTAAAGACAAATACTCGGCCAGATGTTGTGCTTGTGGCAAGGAGTTCAATGTCTCTTCTATGGGAGAAAGTGCTCTGAAAAGCCATATGAAGAGTAAGAAGTATCAAGAAATGACGAAGCTGAAAAAATTGCCATCTGTAAGAAGAATGCTGCTACCCAGTGAAAGAGCAAGCAGGTCAGATTCTACGCCTCTGGGGGACAATAGTTCAGTACAAACCACTTCTTGTGTTGGGTTACATCCAGTGTCAAGCATGGAGCCTCATATTTTGAATAATGACGTCCTTGATGCGGGAATTATTTGGACATTGAGAACTATAGGATTACACAACTCATATAAGTCTAATGAGAATATTGGCAAAATATTTAAGAAAACGTTTAGTGGCAGTGCCATTGCAGTGAAAATTTCCTGCGGAGAAAAAAAAACTGCATACAAGACAGATATTGAAATTTCTCCTTACTTGGAATGTGAGATGGTGGAACATTTGTCAGTATTAAAAAAACCATTAAGTACCGCTTTTCGACGAGAGCCTGAATGAAATGAGGCAGTTGAAGCAACTAGATATTCACATTAGAAGTTGGTCTGGGAAAGAGGTAAAAGCAAAATATATCACGTCCTTGTTTTTAGGGCACAGCACTGCAGAGGACATCCTCATAGGACTTCTGGGTGCTGTTTCACAGCTCAAGCTCTCCCTGGCATTACAGTTGTCAAAACAAATCTTTAAAAAATGCTTAAACAAGTATATTTTGCATATTTTCATTCCATTTTAAAATATGGAATCATATTCTGGAGAAATTTGACAGCAAGAGTTTTTCTGATACAGATAAAAGCAATAAGAATTTTATGTAATAAGTGAAAAAGAGAAACATGTAGATCACGTTTTAGAAAGGAAATGGTAATGACACTTGCTGGACAATATATACTTGACACACTTTCCCATATGGCAGGTAACCTGGAGAAGTTTTGCATGAACATTGATGTTCATAATTATACAACAAGGAATGCTAGAAACTTGCACATGCCTTCAACTTCTGTTTTACTGTACCAAAAAGGTTTCAGTTGTAAAAATATTTTATGCATTGTTTGTGCAAACTGCTTTGTTACAAGAATGCAAAAATATTTAAACATAACTATTAATTTATTTTTACTTAAGAATGCATTTTATTCTGTTGAATATTTAATTTATTGTCATAATACAAATTAACTGTCATTAATAGCACATTAACTAATCATTTGCTTGCTATTTTAAAGTAATTTTTTAGCCATTATTATGTTTCTCACCAGGTTTATTTATATTTTCTGTCATTTTATTGTGCTGCTTTTACTGGTAAATGGAGTTATGGAACAATTGTATTACTATACTATGCAATATTTGCTTTCTCCAAGCTTTGAGGTTTGACACTTTCTAGTCCTTGAGGGCTCTTTGAAACTAGTGCACTGGGGCATTAATCTTTCTTGCTCCCCGAACCACAGCCGTAGAAGAACAGGTCTGGACACTCGCCTATCTACCAATGTATTTTGCTTGACCCTTTTGTTGTTTGGCTGTAGTTCGTCAAGTTACCGAGAATGTCGTACTTTTTGGAGCTATTTTCCGGGCGGTCAGACTCAAGCTCCGTCCACTTTTTTCCATTGTTAAATTTATAAAGTAAATAAAGATTGCGGGAGCCTTTTCTTAATTTTATGAACAAAGGAAGTATTTCATAAATTGATAAAAAAATACGTTTTGATAGATTGTTTATCTTAGTAGGGAGGAAGTGGGCGAAGTTTGAGCCAACCGTCCTAACAGCAGCGCCAAAAACGAATAGCATTGTCGTGAACTTAGCGAACTACAGCCAAACAACAAGGGGGTCAAGTTTCCAGGCGTGTGTCCAGACCTGTTCTACGACCGTGCCCTGAACTCTCTTGAGGGTGTTTACGTGCGATAAATTCATCATTTTATCTTTGTATGAAATCATGTTAGTTTTGTAGATGATACCTGTGGGTAAAGTTTACTCTTACGAAACAATTTTACCTTTCATAGTTGGTGCATCAAAGTCAAAATTTGCATATTACACTGCCATGCAAATAATAAAACCCATTTGACTTACAAAAAACTAAATAATTCACTATAAAATAACATGACATGGACTATGTAACAAAGCATTAAAAAAATCTTCCAGTTAACTATTTTTGTGTTTTAAAAAATTTATGAATTTCCAACTTTTTTCTTGTACTTTTGCGAATTTTTTAAAAAATCTTAAATATTACGTGTAGGCTTCTAAATGCTTTGTTGCGTAGCTAATGGAATGTTGTTAACCGTGAATTATTTCATTTAAATAAGTCAATTGGGTTTTACTATTTGCATGGCAGCAGAACATGCAAATTTTATCTTTGATTAACCATTATTGTATACAAAATTGTTTCGTAAGAGGAAACTGTACTCACAAGTATCGTCTATAAATTTCATTAAAATATAAAATTATGATTTTATCGCACTTGAACACCCTTAAGATGAAGATCTATGGCAGATCCGACGAAGGCCCACTCCTAAATAATTAGTGCACTAAAGGGACGGTGTATAGCCTAGGATGAAGTAAAATGCTGCCATTTGAAAAGAGGCATTATTGTTTTTTTTTTCTCCATTACCAGATAGCTAACTAATTTATTAGTGAGCCTCAATACTTTGAGGAAGAATTTGTAAGCTCACTGAACATTTTACAAACAGTACCTTCATTTACTAACTTTTCCGATTTCTGTTAAATTATTCTTTGCTTTCAAATGTACCTAACTGAACATTTTGTACAATTACTTAGAATTTTACTATCTAATTTTACGTGTGTAGCTGTGCCGCCTCTAGCCATCTTGAGCACGTACTTATTTTTGCCAGTTCCAGTTAATTCATACCCAGAGGTCTCAGACTCTACCGACGTATTGAGTTTTGCAGAGGCTTTAATATTCCGTGAACCCAAATTGTACATTTACGTCAAACGAGGAAGAATATTCCACGAACCATACAGATATTATTGAATATTGTAAAAATAATGTCTATGCTTTCAGGTGTGAGATAATATATTTCTGTGTAGGAGATGCATTTGGTTATTTAATTGCTTGGTCTGCGTCGAACTCAGAAAATAAATACGTCAAATTTATCCTCTAATGTGTGTATATTACTACTATGCTAAATAACATGTACATATCACAATTAATATTTTTTTTCCTTCAGCCAGACAATAATACCAGTTTCATTTATCTAGTAATATCGCTGTACAAGTATAAATAGTTATGTCACATTCACTATGTTATTTTGTCTGGTATCTGAACTAGCAGAAAGATACTGCGTACTACAGTATATAATTGCAGTCTTTTTTTGGCAACATCATCGTATAATCATTACTGGAAAGAGAAAATACATGTATTATATGTTAACAATAATTTATAGGAAAGCGCTACCGCGCTGGTGTTCAGACCACTCATCTGTTACCAAGGTGATCTGGGTTCAATCACCAGTGAGAATATCCCTTTACTTTTTCACTTCACATTTCGGATGTGGCAACATCGTGATGGCAACGGTGCGCTACCCCTCCCACCCGTGATCAGAATCTTGTTGAAGGAATGGTGCAAGGTCCCCTGGACCTAAACACAATATTTATTTGTTTATACTTTGTAGGAAAATAACCACGGAACTTTACAGATAGCAGCTGAAACCCTTCTTTTAAAGAAAAAAAAAATTTAAGAAGTTGTGACCTGGCCGGCTAGTCAGCGCGGTGGATCTGCATACTCTAACTAGAAGTAATAAAAACTGTTCCAGAAAAATAAAACACCATTGCATTTCAAAAATAATTAGCCCTAAGGTTGCGGTCCACAGAGCCACGACGACGAGAAGACACGATGAGGGAACATGGGTCTTTCATACTGCAACAACTATATTCACCAAATACAATGGATGAGGTAAAAGACCCTTTAATAAATAAGTTACATATTTTTGATTAATATTTGCTCCTTGTGCTTTGATGAGGCCATAATAACTAAGAAACTATAAATAAATAATTAAAATATAAGAAGATTGACAGCAGACATGTCGCAGTCGTTGAAACACTTGGCCTTCACGTATGTTCCGTACAACTACAAAAGGAAATGTTTAAAAGAATACACACCGCAATGCACTGAGCGTACTTTACACGAACTGCACACATCTACGGCTTCAGTGTGACGTCGTGAGGCTGGGGTTATCGTGGTGGCACCACACATCCACAATGGGCGGGTTGTGATGTTAGACCAGGCATTTACTCGACATGTAGCGGGAGTGCAGGCCACAAGGGCTGAGTGATGCAGCTGCGGGTTGCCACAAAATATATTCCGAAGTACTTTGTAATTGGTTTTGTGGTAAGGGGAATGGAGTGGCCAATCTCCCTCCCCCCCCTCCTGGCCACTGCTGTAGAAGACTGCAAGAATGGCACAAGTCATATTTAAATACAATAAATAGACTTACGTTCTTCTAAACTTTCACTTAAGGTGGTACGGAAGGAGATATTCATAGTAAATGTAATGGGGCTTGTGCTGTTTGAAACTCCACTAAAGGTGGCCAGAAACACGTTAAATTTCACGCAATTGTAAACAGACTTATGCTATTCTTACAGCCCATCAAAGAAATATCTCCCAGATCAAGGAACATATCAAATACATTTTGGTTCTGATCTGAAGTTCATAGACGATAGCAATACGAAGGCTTAAACTGTTACATGATATCATTGCATAAGATTCACATAATCTATTTTGAATAGATTTCCTTACTTCACCCATAAATACTTTATACATGTGTTGGTAAAACACACAAACTAAAAAAACAGTGCGTTGCTAGTCTTGTCTACATACCAGGAGTATTTTCCAGTCATAACTGATTTCTTAGTGTGTATTTTTAAACTGAACGAAAAGTGCTAGCAATCTGCATTAAGGCGGCCGCCTATCCCACGCTTCAAATGCGTTGTTCGCAAACAGGTTTTTTCTACAAAAATATTCCACGTGTGCCCATTGTGCCAACGTACGAAAAGAAAACAAACTTCAGACAAGGTTGGAACCTCATTGTAAAGACGCCACACACATTAAAAACACTGTTTCTAAGCCCTTCAACATGGCTAAAAATGGCCTTTCAGACTTCTGTACTTCAAAATTTACAAACTGAATATAGGCTATGTGAAACTCAGATTGCGACCTGCACTTAACTTAGTTGCAGACTTTCCACTAATAAAATTATATTGTCACCACTTGGTGTTACACAAACTAGACCATCCAGCTTTTCGTGAGTATTTTGCAAAGTACGTCAAAGGGGCTGGTGACTTACCAGGAAGTAATCGTCTGCGAAGAGAGTATGTTGAGAAATATGGTGAGAAGGAGCGAGACTGTATTCTTAGGGAATTTGAGAATGAATAGATTGTTATTATTGCCGACGAAACAACAGTCAAGGAAGGTGTGTGTTTGCTACACTTTTTAGATTCATTAGTGCTTCAGCAGTTCAGAAAGTGTCCTTAGCAAGTGTTTCATTCATTGATGTAGCTAATGGAACTACGTGCAGTCAGGCCATTCTAGACACAATACAAAAGTATGGCAATCTCTATGAAAATGTTGTGGGACTTGTTTCGGAATCTGCAAAGTACATGGGGACGTGTTTCTCAGCATTAAAAGTTGTCATTGGTGAGCATGTGATGCATTTTCAGTGCTGGACACATAAACTCAAGTTTAATTGGAGATGTATCTATGTGAGAGTTGCGGGAACTTAACCGGCTGATAGTTAATTTGAAGATGACTTTTCTGCATGGTAGGAAAATAAAAAGTTGTATACATTTTCTTGTCACACAGTTTCCAGAACTGTCAACCTGTGTTATTCCCCAAGCCTGTTGTGACTAGATGGAACTCTTGGTTCAAGAGCGTAATTTACCTGGAGAGGTATCTTGATCCTCTTATGGAATTCCTGAACCAATATCAGGGGAACAAAGCAAGTGATGTGACAGTTGGCAGTGTGTTTGAAACCCCTGAGCTAAAGCTTCTGTTAAAAGCAGAAATCACTTTCACTTCCGAAGTATGCCAGCAGGTGATTAAGTTGATAAATACTTTTGAAGGCTGGATGCATCCATGTGCCCACACAGTTTGGGAACATTTGGAACGACTTTCTCATTTGTTGGAAAGACATGGCAAAGGTTCATTTCCTGAAAAAAATCGCTTCTCTTCTGACAGAGTGCAAGAATGTGGTGAAACAGGCAGATGCTCGAGAAAAATTAAAAAATGCCTGTAGCCCACATGAAACCAAGTGAAGGTAACAGTATATATGTGAACGCAGGGACTTTTTTAAACCCTGCTGTAGCTGGACAGATCTTACAGGTAAGTACTATTGTAAAATGATAATAGTTAACACAATTCTGTAATATAGTAAATAGTCAAGCTTTCTGGAAAGATATGTACACTTTCATTGGCAGCTGGTTAACCGGATAAAGGAAGGGGTTCAAGTGGATGTTGTACAGATACTGCTAGCAATGAAGTCGGAGAATGCAGATTTCTGCACAGCTGCGTTAAGGACTGTGTGGTTACCTGTAAACAGTGTAGATGCCGATAGGTTTTTCAGCAACTAGAACCGTGTACTTTCAGACAGAAAAACAGTGCTGACTGAAAATAGAAAGCTTGGAAACATGTTCAGTGCTAAAATTTAATCAATTAACCATTTTATTTGTTTCTTATAAAAAACATTGTCTTGTACTTGCACGTTTGATAATTTATGTACTGTAAGTATGTTGTTTTTGATAGAAAATTATATTTTCCTATATTTTTTAACTTTTTCATTAAATGTGCTACAAACTGCTACAAAGCTCTTCTCAAAATACTATAAAATACTACAAAACCAATATGAAAATGCTACAAAATTATTTTAAAATTGTTATTTTTCACGTACCTCTACTTATCACGACTGGATTTATTTACTTGGACATACTCCATTGCGAAATAAATGACTGTTAAAAGGAAACTAAAAATAATACAAGAAAACATAAATAAGCAGAGTATGCTTTAGTCACCAGGATACATACACAACAAGAAATTCCAAAACTGGAATCTGGTCAGATAAAAACAATGAACAAACAGAAAATAAAAGAAATAACAAGAATATAAAAATAGCTAAGTTGACAAGTGACACAACGATGAGACGAGACAAAAACACAAACAGAAATACAACAAAACAACGATGAGACTAAACAAAACACAAATATGTCTGACACCAACAGAAAAAACAACAAACGACACAAATGATGAGACGAAACAAAACACAGTAGTTTTCCAAACAGTCAGAATAAACGACGTTGACACTGATGTGATAGATCATCATTAAAACTAGTTAAGACAAGCTGTGATTTGGGCAAAAGGGCCATTTCCAACGCAACCCTTCATATATGTTTTCCTTTCGATAAAGTTATCTAAGTAAATACCTGATTAGTTTTACACATTATTAGTGTGTCTACCTGATGACGGGAACAGATTCCAATTCCCGAAACGTCGTTTATACTGTTTGGAAAACTACTGTGTTTTGTTTCGTCTCATCATTTGTGTCGTTTGTTGTTTTTTCTGTTTGTGTCCGACATATTTGTGTTTTGTTTAGTCTCATCATTGTTTTGATGTATTTCTGTTTGTGTTTTTGTCTCGTCTCATCGTTGTGTCGCTTGTCAACTTAGCTATTTTTATATTCTTGTTATTTCTTTTATTTTCTGTTTGTTCGTTGTTTTTATCTGACCAGATTCCAGTTTTGGAATTTCTTGTTGTGTATGTATCCTGATGACTAAAGCATACTCTGCTTATTTATGTTTTCTTGTATTATTTTTAGTTTTCCTTTTTTTAACAGTCATTTATTTCGCAATGGAGTATGTCCACTGAAGCACTCATCAAATGCTGCTACACCTCAATGAAGAAAGTGCTGAACTAGAGGGCAAGGTTCCCTACGATTCATTTTAAATTATGGGAATTAAAGTTGCGAAAATACAATTTTATTGCTTGAAAGTCTGTAGCAAAGTTCAATGCACATTTCTATCTGAATTTCACATGCATCCGGTAACTACATTTTCAAGAAAGCATGTGAAAATGCCATTTTTAACTATAGGCCTATGTTGAAGGCTTAGAACCAGCAGTTTTTAGTCAACATAATTTCTAAACAATTACATTCCATCTTTGTCCTAAGTGTTTTCTCTTCATATATTAGCTCAATCGAAACATGTTTTTAAGAACACAGAGCAACACATTTCAAGCATGTGGTAAAGCCACCGAGAGACGTGAAGACATTTTACCATTACTAGATTATTTAAAAATTGCTCAACCCGCATGCTCGATGTATGCTTAGGAATAACATTCAGAGTAAGTACATTAAATGTGTGTATACCCTTTCCAGATTTTGGCATTTTTGCGGTCTTTTTTAGGTATGAAAATCTTAGCGAAGAATCTCTTAAATGGTGTAGGAATGTAAAATGCATTTTTAACTGTAACAATACATGTTAAATGATAGGGTCACCACTAAATGTCTCATAGAGGCTAGTTGTATGCGAGAAGACTATGATATATCAGTGACTTGCGCTTACAGGCTAGGGAGAGGCGTGATGTCCGTGTTACGTCGCCCTTACTATTTCTGCTCTTACAGGTCTCGAACGTGCAAAAAATATTCACCAAAAGGTCACCTAAGATAAATTCACTCTGCACAGTTTTATTAAAAAAACATATAGTGTGTGCATTCACAACTTCAGTTTGGCCTAATTATAAACAAATCAGAATACTAGAAGTAATTTAATGTTCGTCAGAGAAACACTATGTACACATTTTTAAACCGAATGATTTTGTGCTACACAAATTTCCGTTACAAATCAAAATATTGTAGATTATGTAGCCAACGTAAAATATAAGACAATGGTAGGTATCAGTTAAATTGTGAAATATGTGTGTGTGTTTATAGGCATATAAATGTAAAGCCTACATAATTTTGAAAGTATGCAACATAGCTTATCACTAAGATTGTATAAGCACATATTTGTATGCAGTTTATTTTCCCTTGGAAACAAATACATTTTCAAATTTAAATCTTCAGATCTAAACGTGTAAACATAACATTATACCCATTCTTATTGTTAATACAATGTTTCAAGGGTTCTTATGTTACGACTTTTGTTTCATGTACACGAGAAAACAATAAGTTCTTACTGTTGGACTTATTTATTCAGTAAAAAAGTTGTGATGAGTCATACTGACTAGTTAATATGATCTATAAGATTATTACAGTGTACAAAACGAATACTGTATCATAGGAAAAACTACAAGGAAAACCTTGCATGCCAGTTTAGCGTGCTATATATAGAGGTGATATTCTTATCAAGCATGGTATTCTGGCTCCACGTGTCAAATGCAGAAATGTGAGACTGGTACACACTCCTCGTACTACAGGGATGAACGGTGATGGTGGCAGGTCATGGTATGGTACGTGTGATGCACATGGGTAGGGGGAAGGGTCGAAGAGGGCGCTAATACTTGGCAACATGGCCTTTTCTTATTTTCTCTTCTTCTGCTACTCACCTTCCCCTCCCGCGACCATGTCTGGCAGTGCTCTCTAGTGCTGAACAGTTTAACTTCTTGAATTGAATGTTTCTTGTGTTTGTAAACACGCAATAGAGGACTTTATATGTAAATTCTGTGCCAATATAGCATCTGATACCTCCTTTTAAGTTGGCTAACTCTATTGCAGTGTTTACAGACACTTTTCAGAAGGGAAATGTCAAAAAGCGAATGCTATTGTGACATAGGCTATAAATACTTAGCCTAGGACGAAACACTATTGTAATAGGTACACAACAAGATATTTTTTTTAGCAGCATCATATCACTTACTATATAGTTACCAAATGAATACTGGCAAACTGTGTCCCACAGTCAAAAATAGTACAAATGGAATCTTAATGTCATTGGTAGTAAAAGATGTCCTGTAGGCCTATTGTGCTAAAATAAATTTTGTTTATATTGAAAGCTACAATCTTTCATCTAGGGTTTGCACAGCAAGTTTTGACCAAATCATTTTACATGAGCAAGGCCTACAATAGTTGGAAACTCTTTACAAAGTGAAGGTAGTGTTAACATAACGTTACAACAGAATTCACATTCGTACACATGCACATATGTGGTAGTTGTGGTACAGAAGCTGGAGAAGGTGCAGGGAAGGACAATGAGATGGGTGAAGAGTAAGTGGAACAAGCAGGCTGGTCAGGAAGGTGAGTAGGAAGGCCAACAGTGATGAAGGAAAGGGATGGAGACTATTGAGGGACAGGAGGAGAGTGGAAAGACTGGTCAGGTTGTACTTACAGGATGGTAAACTGTGAGGCTGGAAGGGGCAGCCTAGATTTCTGACTAACTGCAGGAGGGTACGAGGGAAGAAGATACAACAGTGAAAGATTCAGAGGGTTTGGAAAGGTTAGGTCGGTGAGAGAGTGGAATATTCTGCGGGAGGAGTTGCTGACTGTCACAGCGGTAGGGAGGTCCCGTAAGGGCTGGAATGTAGTTTAAAGGAACACTTACGTGCCACTCAGCAGCATCCCAGTTGAGAGAGCTACATATTATTACTGTACGTTATGATAATTACTTGTTGGAAACTGGTTATAATTGAAACTTCAGTTAGTTTAATATGAACTAATAGCGTTGTGCAGACATAACATGTACAATCTTATAAAGAAAAATAAAGCCAGCAAGTAGCTGCAAAACACAACACAATAGTCTGGTACAACATCAAAACTAACAACGAGTTTTCTTTTCTCCTCAGACAATCAACAAGTAGATATAATATTGTCTACAACATTCAAGTGCCATATACGTGCCTCTTAATAAGGATTATGTCCAGGCCATTGTCTGAGGCAGTTATCTAGTCCTCGGCTATAACGCATGGACTCCATATCTCAGCTGAACACGAGTGGCTAAGACTCTTTACATGGATCTTTGAAGTAAAAATAAATTATATCCTTCACAGGTATATTTATATTGATGATACCTCAAATCGCTATGGCAAGTATCATACGCGAATCTTTTTACTACATTAACCAGTTTAAATTATGCTATTCGTGCGGCATTATGACGAATGTTTGTACAGAAACAGCAGATCCTCGGCGCGACGCTCATCTTATGACGTCACCGGCCAAGCCGTCTATTGAAGTCCTGTCGCCCCTTACTTTTTGTATGTAAAGGGACAGTTTTACCATTTAAGTCTTTCAGTATGGTTTACAGCTACATATGTTTAGAAAAATATATTGGGAAGTTTCTTGAGTAACGGAATGACAGTTTTGCATTTATTTCACATTATGAACACTGATTTGAATCATTAGAACATTAAAGTGAAGATAGCTACCTATTAGATTGTCAACAAATATAAAAAACATACTTTTAGGCCCTTCAAAATTTATGTGGTGTTACCAGAACTGTGGCTATATACTAAACAGTCACAGGTAACTCAACGACATAATTTGGACATGCCTTTCGCTCTGTCAAACAATACAATAATAATTCAGCTCACTAGGTACAAACCCATACAAAAATTATATAATAGTAAGAGTAAAATGAGAAACCAAATGACATATTGATGAAATGTTCCACACTCTAATTGACAGTACATAAAAAATAAACATGACGGTAACGGAATGACACACTGTGGTAATGGAATGACATTTCCACTTGCTACAGTGACAGGACTAACAAAATGGTATTTATTCCTGTGATGAACAGTAGGAAACAGCAGTTTCTTGACAGTTTTAACTGCTTCTACCCAACATTTATCTTCTTTAACTGGAAATGCATAGGTATTCCTGATTCCATCACTTTTCCGTAGAAATGAGATTCCATATACGTCTACATACATCAATATTGGTAACCTGGCAAACAAAAAAACACGTGGTTCTCTTTCCAGTATGGGATACAAACGCAAAATCTCCTTGAAATAGCTGTGCATGCTTTTCCAGTTCTAGTGCAGTGTTCTGATATGTTAGAGATTGCTTTTTGAAATTATGAACCAATTTCTGTGAAGATGAATAGTTGATGTGTGATTAGGTACGGAGCTATGGATGTCAAAGCATGGATGTTTTTGGTTTGTCCTACTGGAATTATATCAGTCCACACACGATCCAAGAAATCCTTATGCTCAGATATTTTAAGGCTAGGAACATATAAGATATGTATTCCATGGCATTGTTCACGTGCAATGTTTGTAAGACACACTATATTCTAGACTGTATGTTGACCAGCTTCGCAGGCTGTCCACACTGCACGTTGAATGGTTTCACTGATCCCATCGACAACTCCTTTGAGCAGCAAGCTCTTGAGACTAGTTTCTTGGACTACTTGGTAAATGAGATGACACGCGTTTAATAACTTTCTGTAATGTTGAACGTGGTTTGTAAGGGCCGACAGCACTACTGGTTTTACTGTGGGGATCATTCATATTTTCTACAACTATTTTTCCTACCTTACTTTTACATCTTCTCTGATTAATTCTCTCTTTTTCTCTCAACTTCTTTAGCTGAGTAGAAGTAAAACTTTTGCACTTTTGTTTTTTTTCCCCTATCATTTTTATTAATTTCATCTCTCAAGCCTTTCCCCTTCATCTGTTGCTGATGCCACTTCATTTTCTCAGCTGCTGTAAGAGGCATGGCAACAGCTGCAACATAGAAATTCAGTTTATGAGTACTAGCAAATGAAGGTTGAGCTTGTGGCAATGGCCAGTAAATAAATATAATTTCCCGCACCTGGAAGAAGTAATTTAGCTTTATATTATCTTATTAACAAAAGGAAAGAAAATACTTACCTGCTTTCTCTGAATCCACCCTAGGTTCTTGCCACTGCCAAGCACCTAGCTACTCTTCTTTAAATTTTCGTTGGTGAAAACTGGTTTCTTGACTTTTTGTTGTTCTCTCCAATAGAGTAAAAAAATGTCTCAAAAATCATGGCATACTTTACTAACATAATTAGTAGTATCATCATTTATGTTACTACAATATATTAAAAATTGTTTCTGAAAATAATTTCAAATATTTTGCTGTGGGCATATTACTTTAAACACCAAACTATATTTGCATGTCTATTTTTAACTTCCCACAAAATTTCTTTTAGTTTTCACAGGAATAAAATTACTTTTTGCGGTAACGGAAAGACAGAATGCAGAATTGTTAACATAAGTACTTAAGAAATAGTAATGTTAAAATAACGTTTTTACATAATGACTTGTGTTGAATTTAGGCAACTGTAAAGTTTCTCAGTACATATTTCGTATTTATACGTATCATAAGGTAATATTTGTAGCAGTTGAAAAATCTACAAGTATTATTCTAAAATAAGTCTTTTTTGTGTGTTCTTTATAAATTTTTTTTTAGCGGCAGAATATGTTTTTAAAATAAAAGTGAAGTTTAGTGTTTTAGCTTTCAGAATTGGTGAATAGTTTGTTAATTATTACACTATAAGTATTGGTATCAAAATTGAAGTCGGGACAACTTATGTACACTGTACTGACAATAGGCACTGCAGTAAACTGTCCAAGTATGGTGAAGCAGATCACCAAACCATATACGAACACATCAACTCCATACCCAGAGATGAAAGTCATTACTCCCGCGCAAGGTCGAACAAGCTGTCATATTTCAGCTCAGACTTAAAACATTTCAAGATTGTACACAGCAATTAAGGAGAGGAACCCTGAAAGTAATGTGAGTGAAAGACACTACAGAAGAACATTTTTGAAGGACTTTCCACGCATATCTTTTCGTAGGCCTCGAACAGATACACGCAAGGTTTGTGACAAATTGAACTGTTTAATACGAGGATCACCAAACCCACATAGTTACAAAATTGCTCTGGAGTTGCACCACAGAAAAGCTGAAAAAGCCTTCAATGTTTTACGACAAGATTCTACAGATTCTCAAATGCCTAGTAGTCAGGTTACGTGCATTTGTGTGGACTTTGCAACAGGTACTTTTATTCCTTCCTTGACCCACTCGGAAATATTCTACAAACAACAACTCAGCTGCTATAATTTCTGTGTTCATTTGAGTGATTCACATGATTCTTTATGTGTCTATGGCATGAAGCCATTGCGGGACGGGGTGGGATGAAATAGTGTCTCGTTTATTGAAAGTATTGAACACGGATATAACACACAAGATAAATATCATTATCTGGAGAGACAACTGTACCGGACAAAATAAAAACAGGACGATGATTTTTGCTTACGTGTTTCTCGTGTCTCTTGGAATATTTAAATGTATTGACCATACATTTCTGTCGTCTGGGCATAGTTTCCTGCAATGCGATAGGGACTTTGCAGTCATAGAGAAACGCAAACGTGCAATGAAGTCTTACTATCTTTCGGATCTTAAGAATGTAATACTTTCAGCTAAGACTACTAAGCCATTCAAAGTAGTTGACATGAGTAAGGAGAACTTCTTAGACATACACACAACAGCGGATGCACTACAACATTGTGTACTCTGAAGAAAGCTACCAACACAACATGAGAAGAAGAGAGACCTGAAATCCATGGATGTAGTACATACCACCTGATAAAAGAGGCTTCTATAACAAAATATTTGAAAGCGCTACAAATTAAATTAAAAATGTGTACACGTAATTTCCAATGTCCATATTGTGACATAATGTGCTTCGTTACTTTCACTTAATGAAACAATTGTGTGAAACATAACTATAAGTGTAACTGTCATTTTGCAGACAACTGTAATAATATTTTTGTCCGTGTGTATTATATATTAGCATATATTTTCATTGCTGTGTTATGATTACCTACATTAGCCCTTTTCAGCACAATTTCTTATGTATATTAACACCATTGAAAGGGACGTCTGTCTGTCACTTTGCACCTTTGTTCTGGAAGTGTAGTTGCTTCTTACCTCTTGTCAGAAATTAGTCCATTATAATGGCAATTTCTTACATAGTGGTATTTCTTTGAAATTCACCGTGACGTGTTGCCAGGTGCTAAAGATAATGCCCTCCAACTGATAACAGAAAACAATGCATGTGTCATGTTTTGGTTAAATAACTCAAAAGTTTCATTTTGGTGCTCAGCCCCTTTGCCATGCCAGGTCTTCAATTATCTTCACATATGACAACTTCTCACGTCTATAGAAACATTTTTCATTAAATGTGAGGCACCATGGGACAAGGGACCTAAACTTATGAAATACCAAAAATGACTTCTTTGTTGATTCTTATAGAGAATTTTCCGCTGAAAATAAAGGCGTTTTTCGTATTTTTATATCAAAAATTTTAAAAATACTACAGCATTCTAAATACAACTGTTAAAAAACATGCTTTTTGAGAAAACTGAAGTTAAAGTTTGCCTCATTTTCTTTCTTTATTTGTAAATTTTGTACTCACCCGCAGCATGACGTGTTAATGTAATCTGATGCAAAATTTTATGCTAAAAAATATGATGTCT
>PNEQ01087254.1:0-20868 GCA_003012365.1 Medauroidea extradentata | reverse complement strand
TGTTAACTGGTTTTCAAGTTTTGTATGAAGTAAAAATACGCAAATTTTGACTTTGAAGTGCCATTACGGGAAAACTAGATGAGCTAATTTTTTTCCGTTAGAGGTATATGTACTCTCAAGTAATGTGTACAAAACTAACACTATTTCATACAAATATAAAATTATGTTTTTTCCCCACTTGAACAACCTTAAGGGCGCGTCCTACCGCAATTTTCATTACAGTGTTTTTATTTTTCTATTTGTAAGAGTTTTTTTTTTGTTTCAGACACAAAATTTGACTAAATTTTCCTCTTAGAAATGTTTTTTATCTGTCATAGTTTGTCGTGTAATGGCTTGATACAGCCAAAATTTTCATGTTTCCGTTTTAAGGACTACACTAAAATCTACTCAGTTACCAAACTGAAAAAATTCTCAGTGATTAACGATGTTGTAGGCTACAAATTCTGCTATGTTAGAGTAAAATATATTTTTTTTTTTGTAATTTAAAAAAAATATATGAGTTTTTCAAATTTGTATTTTAAATTTCAGCATTTTTATTTAAATACAAAAATTTTTTTTTTTTTTTGTTTTTATGTACGTGACATTGTAGCCTGCGACGTCTTTACACGTTGTGATTTTTTTTTCAGTTTGGTATGTCAGTTGGTTTTAGTGTAATCCTTAAAACCGAAACATGTAAAATTTGACGTTAACAACCCATTACGCGAAAATTATGAGAGATAAAAAAATTTCATAAGAGACAAGTTTAGTCACATTTTGTGTCTTAAATAAGAAAAATACATAGCTGGTACAAATGAAAAGTCAAAACATGGTGATGGAAATTGTGGTAGACCACGGCCTTAATATAAACGTCTACAATGTAGCTTTATCACAAAGATACAGTGCATCGTAACGTTTACAAAAACTAGGTTGACACTGAATAGTTCAGAAATAATATTTTTTGTATTAAAGCTAGATGTTGCTACCTCGAGACAATTTTATATTCCAGAAATTATTTTCTATGCTTAAAAAATAAGTATACTGTCGTCAAAGAAGCTTTTTTTAGACAGTTTTAACAACCTTTGCTCTTAATAACTGTTAGTCTACGGCAAGCATAACACCCTAAAATAATAGTATTGATTATTCAGATGTAGATTTTTTCCACACCTACCTTGGCCTAAGATTAATTGACTTATCATATATAAGGGACCCTGAATTTCCGCGAAAATATTTCTCCATTTACTTGTTTCATTTCCTTATGTCCGTACTTGCAGCTGTGCTTCGTGGTTATTGGCAGCGTGTGTTGGTGCAGAGTCGTTGCTTATTTGACTGGGCCAGTCAGAGTACGGTTACTGAGACACTGCACGTGTGTAAATGGTATATAGAACCCCAAGTCGTGTAATCATTGACCATTAAGGAGCCTGCGTAGTTTATAAATTAGTAATATTTCCAAGATGTTTTATTTAGTTCATTTTGGCAAATAATAATATACCTTGGGCAATATTATTTTTAAAACCAAGACGAAAGTAGTATCTATGTTACTGGAGTCGAAGTTATGTTATTGTAAAGTCAATACGATTATTAAAAAAAAACATGGATTTCAGCAAAATATTATAATATAACTTCATTTGTTTGTAACACATGTTCTACCCCTAAACAAATAATTTACTTACAGCAACCTAGTTGCATCCTTCGTGAATATATTTGTATATTAAACCCCTTAGCCAAAATTTTTTTGCGAGAAAACCGACTAAAAACGAAGCGGGTTTTAGTATTTTCTGTCTCTTTTCTTATTCTGCACTCGCAGATACTCTCCTCCAGTCAATGTCACGCCTTGGTTTCCGTCCCTCAGGGTGACTTCTCAGACGAGAACACGCCCAGCTCTCGCTCAAAGTATACAGTACATCTGTCAGCTGCTTGTTCACGTCTCACTTATGTAGGAACGCTCCTTAAGGCCTCGCTCTTTAGTTTTGCAGTGGTTTCGAAAATAATTTTTTCAACGCAAATTAATTCACTTTGGCTGTTTTAACAATTACATATCATCGCGTGTGTCTGAATTTTTCTGTTGTCATACACCAAACGGATTTTTTAGATTTTTGCTTCTGAAATATCACATATTTTGTTGTCAAAATAAGCCAAAATTAAGCAAAATAATTGTTTGCTAGCAAACGGTACATTATTTTAAAATAACGCTCTGGCAAAATTGTGTATCGAATGACTGCAGACAGTCTCAAATTTTTTCAAAGCATTTGGTGAAAAAAATTTTTAGTTATTTGCAATTGTTTGAAATAAATGGAAGATCATGCCCTTAAGGAGATTCCCTACATGCGCTTCGAAGGCGTTGTAGCGAGTGACGACTAATCATTTTTTGACGAAATTAATTAACACGCATTATATTTGTTTATCTGTGAATGTTACATACACTTCAAACTGTGTCGTTATAGATTTAAAAATCCAGTACGTTTGTTAGAAATGTCAATTTAGGGCTCCTCAAAATTACCAAAAATAACATTTCCAGACTGCAGTATTTGGAAGTATAACAACCTTGATTCGAAAAACACAACTATACAAACGAGTGTTAGCCTGTAAAAACTCTGCTGTTCATAAATAAAATAATTTGGTCAACGCTTAAAGTCCCATAGGGAAAAGGATAATAGTGAAGCACTGCACGCCAGGTGAGGGGCTTGCGCGGAGAGGCGACAATGCGTTACATACGCCGGTTAACGGCAACCTTACCGCTCCTGCCTCACACACACACACACACACACAAATGCAGCCTATCTATGGAGGCTCCTTGAAAGCAGCTGCAGATGTGCATGTAAATCATTGAAACAAGTTGGTGCAACAATATTTCTTGCGAAAATTCAGTCCCTTCGTTTAGTTGTAAATAAATATCTGTCAGGCATATAATTTTATTTATTGTAGCTTTTGAACTAAACAAAGGCATTGCAAGTAAAACGGTTAAGACGTAATGATATATTATTTCGTAGATCCTTGCTTACTGTCAGACGAGTGTTGTGCTGTGTTGTCTCGCTTGCAGAGTCGACATCAGAGTCAACAATGTGAGTATCACCGGCCTGTCGACCATCAAGCTGAGGTCCGTCAAGCTGAACATCCTGGAGCCGCCTCTCAACTTCCAGATCAGACTGACCGTCAAAAAACTCAAGTTGATCTCTGACGACTACTATCTCAACCTCACCGTCGCCGACACCATCTCCTTATTCGGCTACGGCGCCATGTGGTGAGCCATCTGCAGAAACCACAAAAATTCGTGGTTTCACGAACCTTTACGCTAGCCTACAAGAATACATGTTTACTGAAGCAGACAACATTTGCTCATTGGCTGCTCTCTGATTTAGTGGTGCTAAAGGCTGTTCACTTTAAACTGAGCTTTTCCCAACAGTTTTAATAACAAAAAATTGTATGTTATTGGGGGCCAAAGATGTTAGTTTTGAAAGTGGTGAAACGTTTACACTAGGATTTAATTTCATGGAAGTTTTCACAGTTAAAATAGTAAATATGGATGCAGAATTGCTGAAAGAAATATTTAAGATGTGCTTACTTTATCGTGAACAGCCTATACATTTGTGGACCTGGACTTAATTGCTTCTTTATTATTGGCTTGGTGCCCTCTAGGACGCGTCTAATAGTCAGCTGCAAAAAAAAACATGATGTCACCGTACTTTGAATATTTACTTGTGTTCAAGAGAATACGCGAATTTTTCTAGTATCTTGCCATCTGTCTCCTTATTCATGTGAGGTGTCTGCCTGGGTGGACGAATTCTCCGTGTTCGTTGTCTAAAAGAACTGAGTGCTAAGGGCGACGCAGCACATGCATCATGCCTGACTCTAGTCTTTAAGGACGTTCCAGAGGGTAAAAATCATTATTTTATATGTCTATGAAACAGCACTAGTTTTGTAGACGTTACTTACTGCAAACATGACACCAGCAAAGAATTTTTTTTGTTATTTGTTGTAAAGGAAATAATTTTACGCAAATTGAGAAGATTTTATACAGCATTATTTGTGCAGAAGCTCTGCGCTCTGCTTCGTGGCCTAGTTAGACGGCCACTCAAACAAAATACGCTAGAGAATAATACCATACACGGAGACAATATTTTGGTGACAACTTATAATCCAGATAACCCGCATTACCGCTAGGATCGCTCCTGGCATATTCTCTTTTCAAATTGCACTAGTGTATTCTCGATAAATCCTTTGCGTTGTGCTTAAATTGCATGAAGTCCGTTAATTTTCTAACATTTTATTATACAAATAATGTAATATATTGTCGGTTTCATTATCGAAGATAAAATAAGCTGTGATTTACTGATGTCAGACATTTTTTTTTTGTTTCGGTAGAAAATATAATTTCACTCTTGGCCACTACCGATTGGTCAAATCAGTAATATAATAACTTCAAGTCATTCTTTTATTTTCATTCTTTACCTTATTGATATTCTCGTAAAACACATGTTCTATACTCTAAATTACAATCAGTTGAATTTTCACAGTTTCAGTAACTGGCAAGGTTTTCAACTGACGAATCTGCTCTTTCGTCAATGTTGACTGATAAAAAAGTGAGAAAACAGCAGATTAGAATAACAGATACAAATAGTACCTAGATATTTTTCACTAATTTGTCAGTACGAATTCTACTAATCTATCTGTTATTTTAAAACTACAGTTTAAATCTGTACCTAAAATGTCATTCCACCAATGTCATGTCTTAGTCTACGTGTAGTAAATATCGTACCACAATTTCCACAACAAGCATGCTACTAATTTTCGTTTGCTCGTTGTTTAAAGTGAATTATTTGTTTAGATAAGCTACACCTAAACGCACATTAATATTGAGAGTAGACCAACTTAACAAGAAGAAAATATTCTTGTACGGCTGTTGTCAATAGTTCAGTTTTAGTAATGTCCAGTTTCGCAACGTTGCTCACTGAGTCTCTATGAAGTTATGCTACTTAGAAAAATTCACACTTTAATATAAACATAGATTTTACTACTAAGAAAACGATATGTAAAAGTAAGACACACAGGTGGTAAACAATAGTAAGAAGTACTTAAATGGCAACTGCCTTATTAAGCCATCACAGTGGGTTAGCGAGTAAGGTGAAAAACTGAAGTGGTAGAGGTAAGGTAAGTGTGCTTTACGTCTCGTCGACAGCGAGATCATAAATAGAGACAAGGACACACAGCTTGGTACAATAACAGGAGCTGGGAGAGGAGTCGGCCATGGCCTTTGTTAAGGAACCATCGCAGTGTTCGTCTGGAGAGATATCGGGATACCATGGAAAACCGAAATCAGGATGGCCGGAAGTGGGGGTCGAACTTGACCCTCCCGAATGCGAGTCCAACTCCGTACCGTTGCGCCACGTCACTCGATTTATGGTATAGGTTGTGGGTCTGAATCCTGCTGGTGTTCTTCGCTTATTTTTTCATCTATGATGCATGCTTCATTTGAGGTTACGGCATAATGAGGAAAATTTTTAGAGTTACATTTAAAGTAAAACTACGTTTTTTTGTACATTTAGGTAAAAAAAATGAATTCCGCATTTCCAATTAGTTAAAGCCTCATATTCATTCAGTGAGTTTACTTCGCTGATGAGGTCTGTAGTTTTCCACTAATTCCCAATGAAGCAGTTTTAACAATATAAATTTGTGGAAAATCGCTTGATACTGTGCATGTTCATAGTTTCTAAATATGAGTGTGAGCAAGCGTATTGAAAGTGTGCTTCTAAAGTCTTCGAAAACATTTCACAAATACAGTTGCTGCTACCAAGTTTATTGTCAAGACTCGTAAATTTTTTCATGCATCAGTGCCCTTAACATAACAAAGACTGGCAAAACACGCACGCAGGAATTGTACTCAGTACTCTATGTCCGTCTTGTCAATAAGACAGTTGTATGCAATAAGTGTGTGGCCTCTGCCGTTATAATTCATTTCGGCAGGAGAGAGTATATGGTGGCTGTTTAGTCCAAATATAAGGTACGAAATCTATTTTTAAAAATTGCAGTAAAATTTAACTATGATATTTGACATACACACAAACTTATTTTTCTTGGGATAAAATACCCCTTTTTATTATGTTTATAAAGAAAGTGTTTAAATAAATAATGTTCACTTCATTTTCCACAAAGAATAATTTCACGAAAATTATCCACGTTCAACCTGTATAGGATACTGCTATATTTATTAATTATATGTATTACTGTTAGTTACCATACTTCAGCTTAATTTTTTATAATCATACTGACCATCAGTTATGATTATATTTATACACTGCAAAACTTTCCCATTAGCCTTAATAATTATAAATTAATTAGAAATGGTATCCCTTAAGTGTAAATTAGGTAGGGAGAAAATACAGACATTACTGTAAAAACCTTATCTAAATATTTTAATTTATACATTAAACAAACCCGCATACAAACGCACACCAAAAATACATATGTATACATGTGTACGTATATTTGTATATGTATTTATTTATATGTACATATACAGGTGAGTAGGGACGTATTGTGTCATTTTGCGTGGTTATAACTACCTTATGAAGAATCTTATCGAAAATATGTTTTCTATTTGTCCGTTAAGTGAATAATGAGAATACCGTGGAAGTAACGACACCTTGGAAACCGATTTAAAATTTACATCTCGTTTAATTAAATCAAAAGCTTCTTGGTCTTTCATTGACACAATTCATGAACGTCATTACTTAAGAGAAAGCGTAAATTTTATATTTAAAGAAATTTAATTTTGTAGTTTATTTTCAGGGTATCATTACATCTAGTTTAAGTCAATCACGAATCATTTTAAAACAGATTTTCGATTTATATTTAATAAGCTATCTTTACGCAAAATTAACACTGTGCTTATGCGTCAATAGCAAGTTACACCACGGACGCTGTTGTGTATTATGTGCAACCGTAGGGTAACACTTCAACTATAGGCCTTTCACGATAAAGTGAGCACCACATAAAGTTTTCATTCAGTCATTTTGCAGTTATCTTTACTATTTTTAATATGAAAACTTCCAAGTAACTTTAAACCCGTGTAAACGTTTCAACACACTTCAAAGTTAACATCTATTGGCCCAATTAAACATATTTTTAATTAATTACACTTTCTGCTGAGTGATCTGTTTATAGTGAACAGCCTTATAGTTGCACAAAGGACAGACAGTATTGTATACCTAGACAATGTTCGTATCACTAATTACCCACAGATCATCGAAAGTAGTAGGTGTGTCCAGAAATATGACAAGGAATGAAAACCAGACAGACGTTTCTTTAAATACCAGTTTGAGAATAATGGCCACATATTAGGGAGAGGATACTAAATACAGAAACATATGACACAACGAAGTTAAACACAATCGTCGCCCAAATGTGTGGAAACTTATGTAACAATGCCCTCAGCAACCTACTGCAAAGAAACGTATTAAGCATGCAGTCCCGTTACATTTCGATATGTATTACTACTCGTTATTTTACCGAGAATATGCATTTTTCTGCTTGTTACTTCTTGACTATTTATTTTTACCAAATATGTCTCGTTGAACTTGGAAAGTTTCGCCAATTTGTTACTTGAAACAATAATAAAATATTAACCACTAAACATACCCGTCACTTCACAAGTGTTTGATTCGTGATTATAATGAAACATTGCATGTAGTATACACTACAATTTAATGGGTGTATTTTTTAATTTCAAATTCGGAGTATGTTTCTGAAAGAGCCATGAAATGAGACATCAATAAATCCTTCGTGTGTTGATCCTGGAAATTATTCTGCACTCTGTGTTTTCACCACGCCACGTTCTTGTTCGGATCGTCACGAACCTACCCAAGCCCGGGTAACGTGTATACACAGGGAACAACTTTGAGAGTACAGGAGAGCACTTTTAAGGGCGCGGTTCACCTCAGTTTTCTACGTCGTTTTTTATTTTTTTATTTGTACCAGATATTTTTTTCCCCTTATTTTAGACATGAGTTGTGATTAAATCTTCCTCTTAGGAAATTTTTGTATCTCTCATAGTTTTCGCGTAATGAGTCGTAAACGTCAAAATTTGCACTTTACGGTTTTATGTACGCCACTAAAACCAACTGACATATCTAACCGAAAAAATTCACAGTGTATAACAATGTTGTGGGCTATGATTTGACATATATAAAAACAAAAATTAAAATTTTTTTGTATTTAATGAAAAATGCTGAATTTGGAAATGAAATTTTAAACATTTCAACCTCCCTGGTTATTCAGGTCATAATGTTTTTTTCTGTCATCCGGGGAAGATTTTTGATGTCGTTGCTTATGCGAAAATTTTGAAAGAAAATAAAATATTACCATGTATTTATTCTTGCCTGTACTACATGTGCGTGTTTTCGTTTTAGTACAGTGACAACTGAACTGATGGTAATTTGCATGCAAATGAAACTACTTTCTGTCACACTGTTGTCACTTGATATCTGCACGGTTTGTTGCAGGTTTGAAGCATTCAGAATGAAGTTGTACGCTGACCTTGACTTAAATGGATTTTCTCTCTCTTCAATACATATAAATACGTTAAACCTCAGCATTAACACATTCCAGGTAAGTGGAAACCGTTTTACGAGGTGAAGCAATGTTAGAATAGTGTTTCTGTTCTGAACAACACGCTTTGTAATTCAACGACTCTGTGAAATATTGTTGACATGGCCATTGCAGTGCCATGTTGTAAATAGGAGAAACAAGCGAAATTGGCTGTAGTCAACACAAAACATAAATAGCAAAATCAGAAAAATCCCAAGACAAGCTGTGTCGAATCACAAGAAGAGCACTTTCTCAGACGAACCAGATGTGACGTTCCGAGAGTTGATATCTGTTCCCATCCTCTTCTGTGTTTACATCGTTTTTTCGTCTAGTACTGTTCTTGTGACGTCTATCTTATTTTGTGTGTAACATTTCATTCGCATTAGTTGTTGTCTTTTTCGTCTTGATTTCTGTTATCTGCGATTTCATACTTTTCTTTGGTTTTTTTTTTTACTGTATTTTTATTATCTGTGAATTTATACAGTTACTCTTGAAATTTTAGGTTTAGTTATTTGTGTCTGTAATGACTACAGCCGATTATGATTGTTTTTTCTTTTATTGTTTCTTTGTTCACGCTTAGTTTTCTGAGACCGTATATCACTGCAACGGTGTATGTCAACAATATTTAAATCAATCATTTATATCCATTACAAGAATCTTTCTCAAACACATTGCAATTTTATTTTCGAAATGTCGTACTTATTGATATAAAATCATAGTAAGATAACGTTAAGTTACGAATGGAAATGCATGCCTTGTGGATGGTAATCACTACAATACTTCAAAGATCAACAATGACAAACACACAAGTGTTCAGTGGCTTGTGCATGGAGGTGGTAAGACATTAAATAAGCTTGTCAGTGTCACTATTAACATAATCTTTTTTTCGGTTCTTTGTCGAGACGAAAATCTCAAGGTAAGAGACCTTATTTAAAATATTACAGTTTTATTTTTAAAGTAAATACACTTGTACACTAATATGCGAATGATAAACGCATATATTGAGAAAGTAAATGCTTAACTAATAAGACTACTTTACTCAATTGGGTGCAAATAAACCAAAAAACTCACATTAATCATGTAGATGTAAACATACGAAAATATATATTTGTTCCTTCATGTGATGCTATCTTCTAACATAGTGAACCTACAACAATTGGAACTACTTAAACCAAAGTTTGAAAACTATAGATTTTAAAATTCAATTTTCTTAGATTCATGACATGACATGAAATCTTTGAAAATAGAGTACGTTTGTTATGACAAACGTTGAATCGTCAAATAACATTAAACACACAATTCCCATCTTAGTTAGGCGGGACAAAGTGTGTTAATTTAACGTGGCAATAGCTTATGAAAAATAAGTCGAATACACGTCCGCAAATTTTTCTGTGAAGTGAATTATAGTGGTAGTAATGTTAACTTGAAAATAATCACAAAATTTAATTTCTTAAAATGTAAAGCAAAATAACACTCTGAATAGTGTCAAAAAATTTAAAATCAAGTAGTCTATTTTACTAAAAGAATAAAAATTTTGAAGTAAATTATAAACTATAATTTATTTAACGGAATCAATAAAATTACATTTTCGAATTACTTTATCATAAATTTCTCCATGCAGTACTAATAATATCCTGAATCACCCCGTGTTTATAATTGTATATGATGTACTACAAATACATTAATATCAAACATATGAACCGAGTTTGGTGATTTTCAGATGCGTGGTTATTGTAGATAACTCATGTGATCAAAAAACATAGATACTGTCATTGCCAGCGTTTTGTTAGGTTAATATAGACAACGCGTGTCTTCAAAAAATAGTTTTAAATACATCATGCAAAAAACTATTTTAAATCTAAATTACTATATTTATGATTACTTTCAACTTAAAACAATTAAAAACGTAATACATTACGTTAAAAGTGTAAAAAAATAAACGTATTTTTTGTTAAATAGCTGTTGAAAATTACTGCTACTTGACCTATATAAAGCACTGCCCAGCGTCGCCTTCATTTGTTTATAGCCGCACACGGGACGGCAAATAATAAGCCGTGACTTATCCGATACCATCTCAGAACGTTTAAGAATACGGGCGTGCGTTAGGTCTCGACCCTTGCTTTTCTGGACCCTGAGATGGTAGCACTTATGTAGTGCCTTGCGTTTAGGAATACCCGACCGACAAACCGCGGGAGGCGATTCCTCAGTAAATTATAATCACATAATGTGTATAACATTTTGTGCCTAAAATTAATATTTACGATGAAATAACGCTTTGAAGTTTGAATTTTGAAACGATATTTTCACAAAATATGTGAAAATAAATTACTTCGAAGGACAATACTCTCAACATAGCATTATGTGGTTAGGCTCTTATAATCCATAACAACTTCTGGTAAAGATCTTCCACCCTTGCGAAAATAACGGGGGTGGTCACCCTCTACTTATGTACAAGTTTTGTAGCATCAGGAAATTCGAACATTTGAATACGGTTTAATTGAGCTGTGTGACTTATATAACAAAAATGATCCTCCTGTTGCTACTGCCTAGGACCTATCGTTTTCGTTGAAAACGCGGTAAATTATTAGGTGTACTGTTACAGAGCCTAGAACATATGCAATACAGCGTACATGTGTGTTCCGTTGTTCTCGGCGCACAGGCGACGGTGGACATTCGCTGTAAACATGTGTTAAATCAGCTCACCACGCTGAGCCCTTGAGTGCGTTTTGAACGAAAATGATAGGTGCTATACAGTTTCAACAAGATAATATTTGTTACATAAGTCACATAGATCAATAAACCTTCATCGAATGTTCTAACTTCCTGATGATACAAAATGTGTACGTAAGTAGAGGGTGACCACTCCTGTTATTTTCACAAGGGTGGAAGGTCTTTACCAGAATTTTCTATGGATTAGAAGAGCCTAACAACATAAAGCTATGTTCAGAGTATTGGCCTTCCAAGTAATTAATTTTCTCACATTTTGTGAAAATAGCGTTTCAATGTTCGAATTTCAAATGCTTATTTCAACGTTAATGTTAATTTTAGACGTAAAGTATTCTGCCCAATTTGTACTTATTATTTACTGAGGAATAACGTCCGCGGTTTGTCGGTCGAATTCAGCCCCAACCTGTATACGCATCATTATGATGCCATTTAACGTTTCAAAACTTAAAGTACTGGACTACAGATGCTAGGATGTACCTGTGTCCTTTATCTATACTATAAAAATTGCGTTTTTAGCAGTTTTTCAATGTTTTTTTTTTCTTTAATGACATACAATAGGTAGAGATGATGGTATATCACGAAAAAACTTTGTGTTAACATACCCTTGAAAACACTGTGGTTTCTTGCAACACATATGGTTGAATAATGTACGTCTGACACTACGTAGCGGTCAGCACACCAATAGCAGGCATCAAATATTACAATAGCGGCATTCTTATTGGCTTAGGCAAATATTGCGTACAAGTGAAAGCCAGTCATCTTTTCATAAGTTGAAAGTACGTTGAAACCCATAAAACAGTCAAGTTTTACCGCAATAAATCATTATATACCTAACAATAGGACGAAAGTGAAACATTGTGTCTATTTGCAGTAGTTATTTACCTTTCTGTAAAAAAAATGTATTCCCAGAATTGTTTATACAGAAAAAGCCTTGCTAGCGATTCCTCTTAAGATCACGGGACCCTATTTAAACTGTTTTAGTGAGCAGTTTATAAAACCTAAAAAGTAGCATGCAGTGGCGTTTGGGGAGCAGTTACAAGGTAGGCTTATATTTGCAAAGTACTGTACAATTTTAGGGCACGCAGCAGGAGACAGTAATAACCATACAACTGGGTCTAACACAATGCAATGTGGCCAAATACGCTATATACCAATACCGGACAGCTTGAGCGCTTGGGCGAGAATTCTGATTGTGTTATCACATCAAACTACCAGAGAACAGCACCCTACATTTAATTGATTTCAGATGTACACTGCCAACATAAAAATCATGGAAAAAAGTTACCTATGGAGAACATATTTCTGTTGCATGGAGAAAATAAAAAATTGCAGTACGGTACTTACGTAAAAATTAAATAAGGCATATTAAAATAATAAAATGTAATAATTACACAAAAATAATATCAAAATATTTGCTAGTTTCACCTCTTACCACGAGGTTATTTTCCACAAGCTTATTCTTAGTACTTGCATAGAGCTGTCCAGTAATAGTCTCTAGGGTATTTGATGCGGCCACACATTAGGTAGCTGCACGGCACCCATTATACACATAGCTTGACGTCCGCTGGTAAACTACGTCTGAGAGGCTGGCGTGTACACGAGGAGGTACATCAGTACAGATGACAACAACAAACGCAGCTTACTGTGCAACACAGTCACCACATTCCACTGGTAGCATGTATCGTATTACCGCCGCACAGATGCATTGAAAATAGTGTTTACTAGGTAGCGTTATTTTTAAAGCAAAAAATTGTATAATTCTGGTTAATAATTTACTTGAATAAACTTTCTTTAAGTCGACATTAGCCAAATTCATATAGTTATTTGCTTTGGAAAAATTAGGCTACATAGTTGAGAAAATTTTCAACACATCTATGTGACGATTTTGCGGTATCTTTTCCAGACTGAAATTTGAAATTCGAAAACCATTGTGAATAGGAACCCGTGATCTTAAGAGGGCACTGTACGTAATTGATATTTAAAAGCATCAGTTTGAAATTAAAGGCTCCTCGAAGCCAAAATGCAAAAATCAAATAACAACGTCCTTAGACTACAGGTTATAACAACATTCGGAGCAATATTTTATATCGAACAATTAATTGTGGCGGAATAGATCATGCTTAACAAATGCATCATTCTGGGTAAATGTTTGCTAATAAAGTTTGCTACTGTCGTTATCTACTGTTGTTATTTTTAAGTTTGTCCTTGTTGACTATCAAAAATATGTATATTTAGAATTATGATTTTAGCTTTTATTTATCTACCACGCACTCAGGCACGGTTTGCTGCAATTTTCCTCATCATGTTTTTACTTTTATATCATTACCAGATATGTATTCTTAATTGGACACAAATTGTAACTAAATTTTGTTATTATGAATTTTTTTGTCGTACTTTTTTATGTGTAACGGTTCGTCAAAGTCAAAATCTACATGTTACGGTTTTATGTACGACACTAAAACTGACATACCAAATTATTCAAATTCACAGCGTATAATGATGTAGTCGGCCAGTATTTCTTCGTTAGAAGCAAAAAATTATATTTTTTTGTATTATTAAAAGGAATATTTACATTTTATTTGTATTTCAAATTTCAGCATTTTTATTTAAATATAAATTTATTTTATTTTTTTGGTTTTGTACGAGGGAAATTGTAGCCTGCAACATAGTTATAAATTTTTTTTTTAGTTTGGTATGTCAGTTGGTTTTAGTGTCGTTCATAAAACTACAATATGAAATTTTTGACTTTGAAGAACAAGTACACAAAAACTATGAGAGATAAAAAAATTTCATAAGGCAACATTTAGTCACAGTTTGTGTCTAAATTAAGAAAAAAAATATATGGTACAACTACGAAAATAAAAACAGGATTGTGAATATTGCTGTAGACCGTGCCCTGAAGGCTCGACATCAGTCGAACTTTCGGATTATTTTGTTTTCACTTTCCTGAAAAGTTGAAAATAAAAATGTGAAATTTGCTATTATAGTGTGAACAATATTTTCTTTGCTCTACAGTGTAAGCATCGCAGTTAAACTTTTAACGTATACTTAGGGCATCATCAGTACAGCAAATTAAGAATATAAAATAAAATTGCTGGACTAATTGCGGGATAAATAAAAGTTAAAATACTACTACGTTTGTAGTGTAGCACAAGGTAAATAGAATTCACGCTATAATAGCACATTTCACATTATTCTATACGTTGAATTACAAATACAGCGAAAAACAAAATAATGTGATAACGCAACTGATATTGACGAGCCTTAAGGGCAATGCAAAGGAATAAATCATAATTTTATATTTGTATGATAGAGAGTTCGTTTTGTAGACGTTACGTGGGATTACATTATCCTCTTAAAAACAATACATTTTGCTCTACTAGTCTTCCCATAACGGCATTTCAAAGTAAAAATTTCCATGTTTTAAGATCATACACCCCCCAAAAACCAATCAACATAATGAAACTAAATCATCCAAAGCGAAACCACATGTCACTGGGTAAGGCTTTACGTATACAATAACCAATTCAAACAATGTTTTGTACTTTTAAAAAAATTTCTGAAATTTGGATTTTTTGTCTTCACTTTCAGAAATGTTTTCTAAGCCCTAAAATATTTTGTATTGGATTTTTATATATTTAAAACCCTAGCCCGTGACATGTACTTTTACTGTGAATTTTTTCGTTGCGTTATGTTGATTGATTTTCAGGGGGTGCATGAACTAAAACATGCCAATTTTGGCTTTCAAATGCCATTATTGTAAAATTGGCTGAGCAATTTTTTTTAAAGAGGATAGTGTACTTCTTTCTCCTAGTAACGTCTACATAACAAACATTGTTTTTTTTTCTCTGGAACGCCCTTAGGGATGTGTGGTAGATAAATAAACGCTGAAAACATAAATTGGTTTCTAGGCTTTTTTCGAAGCCAAAATGAATAAAATACTCAATGACAATCCTAAATAATGGTATTTGCCAACTTTATGAGCAAATATTTATCCAGAATTACTGATTCGTTACGCGTGATCTCTTGCGCCGCAGTTAAATGCACGAGGATCCGGCGTCAGAGATTGTGCCTCAGAAGTTCGTAACACCGGAAACTATTTTGTTTAAAACGTTGGCTAAAACTATTGTCTAGGATTGTTATTGTTTAATTTTCGCAATTTGGCTTCAAGAAACCTACAGTTATAGATTAATGATTTAAGCGTAGAATTATATACAACGCCCTCTTAAGTTCAGAGTGTTTGTTCCAGAGCTTCTTCGGTAACCTGTTGGGCGGCGGGGAGACGGGCTCGCTCGTCAACGAGGTGCTGGACAGCGCCATACCCCGACTAGCCCAGGCCTTCGCCGATATTGTCAAGAACATGGTGAACGGTGGCGGGCTGACAGGGACCACCACTGTCTCGCCCAAGGCCGTCGCATGAGCCGCCTCTCTCCGTACGGGGGTGGTCTTCGGTCGTGCTGGAGTTGTCGCGAACCCACAAGCATAACACCACAAGCCTGGACATTGACCGTGAAACGTTGGACCCTTCGTTAACTGATTCAGTCAGCGAATTAAGCAGTAGTAGTGGCTCTTTAACACGCTAACTACAATGTGAATAGTTTACACACAGTGGAGCATGCCCATGTGCATGTATGCATCCATGGGGGCAGCCTCCCCCACTTTTTTTTATGTGTAGTTAATCTTAAAAACGTAAAATTTCAAATTGTTAAATTGAAGTGTTTGATTAGGAAACGCCTTAAATAGCCCCGTTTTGCACCTTAAAAACTAAATTTTTCCCGGGGGGGAAAGGATCCTCCCCCTTTGACTCGGGGTATGGACATATATCAGTTTTAAGGAATGGGCTCCCCCTTAAATAAAAAAACATAGAGTTGGATCCAACGTTGCCCGTGTGGATCATATAATGAAGGGCATGGGCAAGGACAATGGTAAACTACTATGCATCACAACTGATATACGTACGTAGATTTCGAGGTAACATAAAAAGTGACCTTGAAATTTAATTAACTTCTTATACCATTCTAGAAGTAGAGTATTCATCTTCACGTATTGTCATGTTTTCAACATCTTCCGACTTGGTTGGCATGTTGATGTCTCTCGTTGTAGTAGTTCACGTTTACACAATATGCTGTTGACTGTTGATACTGGTACACAAAGTTCCTCTGCTATCTTCGTGCGTGACAAATTTGGGTTAGCAACACCCTTTGCAATAATATCTAGTTTCTCCAGCCCATATAGTAATTTCCCTGTTTTTGGCTTTCTTTTTTTCAATTCTACCTCAGAGGGGAGAAGAAAATGCTACCTTAATTCAGGCCATGCTCTATAGTTTATGCTGTTCAAGCGATTATTATTTTTTAAGCTTAAAAAGAGCAGATTTTTTAGAATTGTGTTTGTTAGTTTTGTTTAATGCCGTTATAGTTATTTTTTTAGACAAGAAATTATATGGTTTCGACTAAATGTTAACCAGAATTTCGTAAAATACATAATTATCTAACACCATAGTATTTACTGCCTTGAAAAAATCAGCCAACATAGAGAAGAGATGTTTCAAACAAAACTGTCAGACATTTTCTTTATATCTTCTCTTTTAGGCGTAAAAAATAATTCTTTTCATGAAAAGGAGAAACAAGAAAGCATGGTCTTAAACTATCACAAAAATAATTACATAACAATTTAACTTTTGATACGATACTAAACAACAAACGTAAAATAAGCAAATTCTTAATAGAAAGTATTTATTACTATTTAAGTGATGTAATGAACTATGAATGCGTGGCTTATCATAGAATCGTTACGGCACTGTGCTGCCTTTTGTGGTCACAATTCTTAATCACTTGTAACTAGATTTACATTATGGAATTCTCATTTCTTCCTGCATAAATTTAAAACATTAAAAAATGTGGCATAGGCTACCATTGTCTTTCTCAACGCCCTTGATAACTGTCTTGTATGTATGCTCCAGTGTTGCATCAGTACATATTTTCAAACTTAATAAGAAGTAGATTTAAGAAGTACGCAGAATGTACACAAAAGTAAAGTGAATTTTATTACATATTATATAATATTTAAAAACGCATTTTTAATTTTTAATTTTAGAGTGTATTGATTAAATAAGAAGACAATAGATAAATCATGAAGGAGCCCGCCGTATATACAATAATTACGAGACGCGGTTCACTAGTCGTTACAATTTAAAGCATTAATTATGCCACATAATAATTTTTGAACATGAAATTTCTTGTTCATTGGGATATTTTCAAAGTTACAGAATAATTATGGTTATTAGGCAAAATACAAATGTCCTCATGGGACTTCCATTATTTCCGACTACTTATTCTAAACAGCCTACTATCGACTGAAATAAATACAAAATTTTAAACATATATTTCCTATAAATTTAAAACTTAAAGTCTGTGATCTCTTGGTTCTATCCCCTTTCAGTTATTGCTCGGGCCTGTTTATAGGAATAGAAAAATCACTTTTAGATAAGATACAGAAGTTACAGAATGCTTGTCTGCGATATGTCTACAATTTAACCAAATAATTACAATGTTCTGGTTGGCTAGATATGCACACTCGAAGACTGCGACAGTTTGCCAGGCAGACTACAAAAATCGAAATGTCTAAGCAACCAAAATTTCTTTATAATAAATTAGAACAACTCATACCTGACCACGGACATTTTACACGTCACAAAAACAATGTGATAATTCCGGTTCATGGCACGTCTATGTACAGAAAATCGTTAACGTATTTAGCAGCCAAAATGTGGAATGACCAGCAGACCGGCAGACTAAAGTACTATCCTAAGAAGCCAAACTCAGGTCCGCTGTAATAGCACAGTTTGATTTTATTTACCTTTGTGTATTAAATTTTAAAAAGTGTTGTGTTGCAATACTTTCAAAGTGTACGAATGGTCATTTAACGATTAATGTAAACTGTAATAGTTATTTGTTATCTCATTAATGTGTTAATTATTTTTATTATGCTTAACTATTGATGTAAAATGGATTGTGGTGATTCACGTACTTGTTGCAAACCGTATGTGGATAAATAAATAATAATCTTAATATATAAAATGAAGTGTCCTGACACACACACTCACACACTCATCAACGCACAGCCCAAACCGCTAGACCTAAAACCATGAAATTTTTATGGAAGCTTCCCTTGCCCCGTAGACACCCAATAAGAATGAATTTTTCTAAATTCGACAATTATGAGGTTTGAAAGGGGTGAAATGTGTTTTCAAAGAATCCGTGATGTCTCATTAACCGGGAAAGCTATCATAATCTTCTTAACTTAAGAATATTGCCCAAACAAATGCATATTTGTGAATTTTTCGAATTTGCATAGTTCGAAAATTAACGGGGTGAAAAGCCGTAAAATGTGTTTTTTATTAATCCGTGATTTCTCCTCAAACATTTCAGATAGTGAGGTGATTTTTTTAAATGATGCTTAAGCAAATATCTAAAAAGGTTTTTATTATAATTTTTCGAAATTCATCCTGGAAAGCTCTTAAAAAATATAACGTGTTTTTTAAATTAATCCTACTTATCTCCTAAACCAGTGGAAATATTGAAATGGTTTTTGCTTTAAAATAAATATTACGTAAATATCAAAAAAAGTAATTCCAGGATTTTTCTAAATTCGTTCTTGAAAGCTGTTAAAAAAATATAATGTGATTTACAATGCACCGCTTATACCCGTTGAGATATCGAGATGATTTTTTGATAAGAATGAAGCTTATGTAAATATCTACAAATTAAATTCAGGATTTTATGAAATTCGAAAATTAAGGATGTGAAAAGCAGTAAAATGTTACAGTCTCCCGAAAAAAGAGAATGATCATGGAGAAATAATTAAACACTTGTTTCTTTTTGCCAATCTACAAATAAATAAAAGCTCTTTGGACTGCAGCCTGTACGAACGATAGAATTATCACGGCCTGCCTTTAAGCATTCACTCAGGTATTGTAAAAAGTTTGTGGTGTGGGAGGGGTGGGGTTACGGGTTCGTATCCCGTGCAAGACTTTGCGATGGTAATTACTATGACATCATACGAGCATATTGTGCACGCTCTTTACACTGAGCTAAGACAATTTATAGTACACTGTTATTAAGTACGCTAGCTGTTAAATGCCTTCATCACATATTTTATCCAGAGTTACTGTTTACATTACATAATTTCACGCGGGCAAAGCCGCAGCCGGGCAGCTATTTTATAGCGAAATAAAGATTAATTGAAAACAAAGACGTTCTGCAATTAAAGTACGCTCAGCGAAGTGGACTGGATAAAGCTGTTTGTATTTGTTGTTTTAAATATATACAGAGAATATAGTAACACAATCAATTAATACGTAATTAAAAGTTAGTTACTCGTTTCTATAGCACACGCGGGTGAGGCAGCAGAGGGACAGCTAGTCTCTACATATAAAAATGAACACTGACTGACTGACTGATTCACTGACTTACTGACATATCAAACTGCAGCCCAAACCACTTGACCTACAGTAGTGAAATTTTTTGTGTGGGTTCCTTTCAGGTCGTAGGCGAGTAGTAAGAAGGGATTTTTCGAAATTCAACCTCTAAGAGGGTGAAAAGGGGTGAAATGTGTTTCCGAAGAAACGTCCATAGACCTCGAACGCGACGGCCTATCATCGTGAATTTTACTTTAATAGGACACACATTAAAAATGCGTATTAGTAAATTTAAGCATTTTTCGCAATTCAACATTTAAGGGGGTGAAAAGACTTAAAATGTGTTTCCGATTAACTATCGATATCTATCGAATCCTTCGGTATAAAGAATTGGTATTCACTTCTAAATGTTGCTTACGTAAATACCCAAAAAGTAGATTAAGGAATTTTTTGAAATTCGACCCCTAAGCAGTAAAAACGGGCAAAATGTGTTTTTTTAAATAATCGTCTATAAAACTGAAACACAATTGACTATCGTCATGATTTTTACTTCAATTGGTTACGTATATAAATGTTTATGACTGAACTCCAAGACGTTTCGAAGTTCTTTAATTAAGGGGGTGAATATACGTGAAATGTGTTTTCGATTATTTCTCCATATCTATCGAACCAATCGACATATCGAATTGCTCTTTGCTTTAGATTAATACTTTCGTAAAAGTCCCAAATACCATTAAAATATATTTTCCAAATTTGTCCCCAAAGAGGTGAAAAAAAGATAAAATTTATTTTCGATTCACAATCGATATATATCGATTCCATTGATTTTTCTACAGCGACGTGATTTTTGTTTAAGATTGATGCTCATTAAAATACCTGAAAAGTAATTTCAGGAATTTTCGTAATTCCTCACCTAAGGAGGTCAAAAGGGCTGAAAAGCGATGAAATGTGTTTTTAATATTAATCTTCGATATATCTTGAATCCAACGAACTATTGTCGAGTTTTTCACGTCCAAGAGACACCAGTTAAGTAGTCTAAAATGTGATACAAGGGTATTTTGAAATTCAGTCTCTTGGGAGGTGAAAAGATCTTGAATGGGTTTTAGTTTTTTTTTTTTTTTTTTTTTTTTTTTTTTTTTTTTTTTTTTTTTTTTTTTTTTTTTTTT
>PNEQ01087253.1:0-48526 GCA_003012365.1 Medauroidea extradentata | reverse complement strand
TTTTCTCATTGGTGAACCTCTTGTGGCAATACCTGATCATGACCTCATCCAAGTGCCCATGAATAGGTTGGATAGATGGCAGTTAGTCACCCAGTTCCAGCAGCAGATTTGGAGAAGATGGAGCCTGGAATACTTGCACACTCTCCAGCAACGGACAAAGTGGACCAAGCCTGCTCCCAATACCCAAGTTGGACAGTTGATCCTCCACAAACCACAAAGACTCACACTTGCCACCCTTGAAGTGGAAAACAGCTCGTATAACTGCTGTCCAACCAGGTCAAGATGGCGTAGTGAGAGTTGTGTCCCTTAGCACCCCTTCTGGGAATTCCACCCGCTCTGTGAAGATGATTTGTCCCCTCCCTTTGGATTAGTTTTTTTTTTCGTTGTGACTGTGATTTATATTTATTGTTGGTGATTTTGTGAAAATGTGCTATTTTCGGTGGGCGGATTGTTTCAACTTCCTGTGTACATGTGACGTTTTTGTATTGAGCTGATGGGTGCATTCCTGGAATTCTGCCATCATAAAAACAAAAGACAGTGGCATCAACATGGCGTCGGGAGTAAGATGTATTTACTAAACCAGCAACAGTATACAAAAAATATTTTTCATTAGTAAACTTTGCCTCTAAAATCAATACTAATTTGGCCAGTACACGATGCGATCTTAATATATAAAATGAAGGTTCGTGACACACTCACTCACTCATCAACGCACAGCCCAAACCGCTGGACCTAGAACCATAAAATTTTGAGAGAAGCTTCCCCTTGCCTAGTAAGCACCCACTAAGAATGGATTTTTTTGAAATTCGATAGTTGAAGGGGTGAAAAAGGGTGAAATGAATTTACGAAGGAACGTCAATAGAGCTCGAACCCGACGGTCTAGCATCGTGATTTTTACTTTAATAGGACACTAATAAAAATGCACATTAGCCAATTGTAGGATTTTTTTTTTGAAATTCAACATTTAAGGGGGTGGAAAGACCTTAAATGTGTTTCCGAATAACTATCAATATGTATCGAATCCTTCGGAATGAAGAGTTGATATTCACTTCAAAATGTTGCTTACGTAAATACCCAAAAAGCAGTTTTTTTTTAAATTCGGCCCGTAAACAGTAAAATGGAGCAAAATGTTTTTTTTATGAATCGTCTATATCTTTGAAACAAAATTGACTATCGTGGTGAATTTTACTTAAATTAGTTACGTATACAAATGTGTATGACAGGACTCCAAGACGTTTCAAAATTCTTAAATTAAGGTGGTGAAAATATGTGAATTGTGTTTTCAATTATTCCTCCATATCTATCGGACCAATCGAGATATCGAAGTGCTCTTTGCTTTTTTAATTGATGCTTTTGTAAATACCACAAGTACCAATAAAACATATTTTCCGAGTTCGGCACTAAAGAGGTTAAAAAAGGTAACATGTGTTTTCGATTCACAATCGGTATATATTGATTCCATTGATTTTAAATATCGACGTGATTTTGGTTTAAGATTGTTGCTTACTCAAATACCTAAAAATTGATTTCAGGAATTTTCGAAATTCGCCACTTAAGGAGGTGAAAAGGGGTGAAAAGCGTTGAAAATTGTTTTCAATTAATCGTCGATATATCTTGAACCCAGCGGAATATCGTCGTGTTTTATACGTTCAAGAGACACCGGTAAAGAAGTCGAAAATGTGATTGAAGGGTTTTTCGAAATTCTGTCTCTTAGGTGGTGAAAAAACCTGTAATGTGTTTCAGATAAACCATCGATATTTATCGAACCCGTCGAGGTATACATTTAATTTTTGTTTCAGGATGATGATTACAAAAATAATCGCAAAATGGTTTTTAGATATTTTGAAATTTGAACTCTCAGTACTGTGCAGGATCATATGTGTTTTTTTTTTTTTTTTTTAATATATGATCGATTTTGATTCGACTGAACAAGCTACCGTCGTGATTCGCACTTCAGTTGGATACATATACAAATGTATAAGATGTGGAAATATAGAATTTCGAAATTCGACCCCAAAAGGGTGAAAAAGCGCAAAATTTGTTTTCCATCAACCCATAATATCTATCTAACCAGTAGAGATATTGAAGTGTTGTTTGCGTCAGAGTGATACTTACTTAAGTATTTAAAAACATATTTGTAAGTAATTTTTTACTTTACGAGATAACTTGATTGTTAAGAATAAAACTAAGTTTGTGAACTTTCAAGGCAGACGATCCGTAAAGCAAGTACGACCTGCGAGAAATAAATTATACAGAGGTTCACGCTACAGAAACATATAGAGACGTGGTATTGTACAATCTCTATGAGCCTAGGACATGAATATTTTATTTTTTAAGCTAAATTTGTTTTTAGTGAATTATTTCGACGTTACGTTACGCAGTTATTTGTAGCTCAGGTATACATTCCGGTAGGTTCTGGGCTCGAATTCCGAAATAAGGTGCGTGCGAACGTTCAATTCTGATGCACAAAAACTGCAAAGCAGATCCAATCAGTGCAATTTGCGTATAGTCGTTTAAAAGGGGTAAAATGGATTATGCAGCTCACATTCCATTTAGGTCCCTCGACAACATCAGCTCACATAATATATTATCTCAGTAATCCCAAGGTTGGGGCACCAAAAACGTTTCCGCGAAACTTTTTCTCACCAAAACTTTCTAATGCCATTAAACTTTAAGTGAATATTTTGAAAATATGTAATAGAGGGTACCGTAGCCAATGGTTATGCGCAGGGTAAATCAGACGTTTTTCATTCGATTAACCTCTTACATTTTAGAGTCTATAACTACTCCACAAAGTCAACTTTGCAGTGCTATAAATAAGGCCCAGGTGAAGTCGCTGTTAGTGACAGCAACAAACGCAAGACTGCTTTTCGCGTGGACAGCTATAACTACTTATTTTGCTGCAGAGTAAGCTCAACTTGCAACTTTGTCATTCTAACACTTGATGACTGAAGTACCAATCTGGTGTACAAAGAGTTTTTTAAACTAATGTAAATTTTATCAGTTATGAATAATACTCGCGAGCAAAGCTAGTTCTAGATATTTACCAAATTATTTATCACACTAATTATATATATATATAATATGCTGTACTTTAAGAAAATGGTAACCTACACTTTTAAATATGAAGTTTTATTTCGAAGTTTAATAATATGCATTTGTTACTGATAGTAAATTATTACCAATATCAACGACATAAATGAACGATAAAGGCTACATTACTACAGAAATTGTTGAGGATAAAGCAAAAGAACCAAAAGAACCTGTTGCTCAATATTGCTAACAAAGTTAGTATAACTTGTTAGTGTTGATCCATACCTGTAATTTGAACACGTGTATATGGGTGATCGGCGCACAGCAAGAGACTGTCATCTCTCATTTCAGACACTTTTTTTTAACCTCTATTCTGCGAGTGGCTGTGGGTGTCGCTAAGAGAAGAGCTGGGACCTCCAATAAATCCTGAAATTTTATATATACATAAGTAAAAAACAGCGACCTTTAACATTCATAACCGTATAACACTTATCTACTTTCATCAAATATTATCCTTTTACGATATTTGCTTTCATTATAAGCCTATTTCTAAAAGACACTTTCTGTTCCAAAATAATAAAAAAATATACATAAAATAGAGGATTCTGCTTATAAAGAATGCTTGATGCCACTCAGTTTTTCCACGTCAAATCATCCGAGATTAACAAAATAGGGGAAAAAAAACTAACATATAATTTACACGAAAGTTGTCTGTAGTGTTAAAAAAATCCAATATGGTAATTGTGAAGAATAGCTACTCGACCTGTAACGGCCAAACTATTAATTTTCGAAGTATAGTTTACTGTTGAAAAGTGTTTCTATAGATTCTAGAAGTCGTATGTAAAGAAAACTGTACTTAAAAAATTTAGGTTTTTTGTTTGGTTGTTAATTTAGGTTAGGTTAGTTTAAGCTAGTTTAGGTTGTTATTTTAGTATGTTTTTCAATTTACATTAGGTTAGGCAATGTTAGGTTACCTGATGTAAGGTTAACGAAAAATCGAAACCTAATGAAAAAATGGAAAATCTAAAAGTTAGTAAACTACAATTTTATTTACGTAAGACTGCTTCTTACGCATGTAGAAACATTTTTCATCAATAAACCATACCCCTAAAATCAATAGTTTGGCCGGCAAATGTGGAGTAGCTATTCTTCATAATTAGCACTACCTGTAATATATTGCATTGCATTTGTGATTTCAACCCACTGTAGGCATTCTGATCACTGTGACGAGTAGATACTTTCAAAAAGTGGAGGTTACAACCTAATTTGGATAGGTCACAAGTGCCAAGTTTACGTCTATGCAATAAATCGGCAAATAGTTTTAGGGCTGATTTACTAGAAGTGAACCAAATGATGTACTACACAATTATACGATCTGAGCAGTTTTTTTTAAGCTGCTGAAGTGAAATTTACTGTTTTAAAATGTTATGTCAAACATTTTTAGGTTTAAACTGATTTATATAATTCAGTTAGTAAGTAACACTGAATTACATTAAACTTTCTGTAATAAGAACTCGTCTATTTTAACACACTAGAAACCTTATAGGACGTGTCACAAATATTGTTTTAATAGTTTATACTAACAAAAACCAACCAATTGTTAAGATGTTTTTTTACTTTTAAAGTATTTATGAAGTGTGCTGTTTTCATTGTTGCGACATACCGAGTTTGGTTAACCTATGTAATGTATTATCAGTAATTTTCTTTTCTTTCAAAGGTCACACAATATATAGCATTTACTGAAATTATTTTTAGGCTGTTTAAGAAATTAGATAGAATCAGCAACACCACACCTCAAAATATCATACAGAATTTGTGATCCTGTGTTATCAAAATATTTTTAAATTTTGAAGGTAAACAAATGTCATCTCGGGCGACGATTTTATACTATTCGTTAATTCGAAGTAATTTAAAGAAAATAATGATACTTATCGGGCAAACCACGTGTTGGCAGCGAACCCCTATATAACTTTTTTGTTTCTGGACTTCGGGAGTCGTCCGAAAATTTGTTTACCACACACAAAAATTTGTTTGTAGATATTCTCGTCATCTAACGTTATAAATTTGGGATTAGCTATACGAGATATCCACATTCTGAAGTCGTGCCCTTCGTACACACGAAACCGATGACGCACAATACCATGCGCGTATTTACAATCCGGAACATAAAATTTATTAGCCATCGTGACACTCAAACACTACACGTCTTGAACGAATTCGCATTATTCACAATAAACTAGTCAAAATCGCACAACGATGACCAGACATCAATATTACGCCCCAAACAATCCCAAACAGTGTGGTGGGTTTCCTATTGCAAGTAAGTTCAAATTTATCTTTTCTTCTGATTGGATGGAAGAGTACGACCGAAGCGCTGATGTGGTAGTGAAATGAACCTTTAAATGAACCAGACAATACCACGACTGTAGAAGAACAGGTCTGGACACTCGCATGGAAACTTGACCTCCTAATTGTTTGGTTACAGTTCACCAAGTTACCGAGGGTGTTGCACGTCTTTGGCGCTGCGATCAGGGCGGTTCGGCTCAAACTCCTCCCACTTCCCTTCCACTTTTTCCCAGTTTTACTTTATAAAGAGAAACAATTTTTCAAAACATATTTTTTTATTAATTTATTAAATACTTCCTTCGCTCACAATCCTAAAGCATGGCTTCAGCAATCTTTTTTTACTTTATAATGTAAACCCTATCTTATTGCGATATGGCGACAAGAAAAAAAATTATCACGTAAGTAGATAACTATATAAAATTGCTCTTACAGGTACTGCAAGTCCGTGACGGTCTGGTATAACGTAAAACAGTGCAATTTTTAAAAGTAATTATTTCTCATTTCCTTCATCTTTTCCTACCTTTTATTTATTCTCACAGTGCTGTATTTTAAGGATTCTAGGAACGCCCAGAAATTCCGTCTTTGCGCCATGGCAATAACAGCTCGCGTACAATGAGAATAGCTCGAAAAGAAGCAGTGAATAATTTGAAGGAAGAGACACTGGTTGGATGGTTGGTAATGCCAGTCATTCTTCGTTGACGTACGTTTCCGGCCATGCTGTGACCGCTACCTGCACACATAACCTACGTTCATACAGAGTGCGTGCTGGTAAGTGCGGTCCTCGCCGTAGGGTTGCCATGTCCTCGAAACACCAAATAAGAACCAGGAAATACGCAAATACTCTAATTACTAGCATCTTGGTTGCATACTTTCTTACTAATTTATTTTATCTGAGACATAATATACTTGAAGCAACTTTATGTTTACTGTTAAGAAAGCGAACCATAAAGTTCTAAATGAGTGACAGAATTTTTGCTGTTGAAGCATGCTTTATGGCAGACTAAGAGAACTGTCACGTACGTTCAATAAAATTAAATGTAAAATTTTAGACCCGCAGTTAAAGTTACATTTATTTAAATCCAGTTTAGTTTATTTTTCTATTGGAATAATTAATGTATAAACATTTCCTCTGTACGTAATATTTAACATTTCGGGAATATGAAACTTTGCATCTAAGTGACAATCGAAATATCCTATGAGACTGTTAAAGACAGAAATCTGTTTTGCTAATACGCCAGTTCTTAATGCAACTTTTAAGAAAACAATGCGTGGGAACGCTTATAAAGATGTTAATGTCTAATTAGACCCTAATAGTAATACCTGATTTTTCTTGTTAATTTCAAAGTCATTTGCTGTCTTGGGCAAGGGTAGTTTTGCTAAGGCTGACTTTCTAAAAATTTCAGCAGAAAGTGATGTGATTTATGTATATTGTATTCTACTACTACACCGCAAAAACAGTCTTCTTTATGAAATACTGTAAAATGCGTTGTGTTTGTACGATACATCAAACGCATTTAAAACGTCAGTGATAACTGGAACAGTAGTTAGGTACACTTGATACCATTAACCAGTCAGTTGAATTTTTTATATGCGAGTGAAGCCACCAAAGTGTTGGTTTTGTTTTAAAAAAACTTCCCATCCCGGCAAATAAACTGTGTGCTACTTGGAATTAACTAGATTTGTTAGGACTTTTTTTGGCAGAAGAATGAAAATGAAAATAGATAAATAAAACCTTCCCAGACGTGAAAGAAGACGGACGTGGTTAATTGGTTAATTGGTAATTAATTAATCATTAAATAACATATTAGTTACAATAGACTTCGTCAAAATGATACAAAGTAAAATTACAATCATGATATTATTATAGTCAATAGTACCTTATTTAAACAGCCAAATTACAGTAAACATCAATAGGCATATGTATAAAACAAATAGGAATAATATAAAACACACAACCTAACATAAAATACAATCATTAAATACTTCAATCATATTTTTATAGTCTTGTTTCCTAATGTATAAAACTCATTCAGTTCATAAAAAGGGTTGCTAATAAGCCATTTATTAAGTTTTGACTTTAACTTTTTGAAAGGTAATGAAACAGTTTCTTTAGAAAAGTTGTTATATACATTTATAGTTGTATGCAAATGGTTCCTGTTATTAGTTGTATATTTAGTATATGGTACAACGATTAAGTGGCTTTATCCTGTAGCATGCATATGATAATAATTTCTTGTATTAAATAAAAGTGGGTTACAATTAACAAATATAAAACATTATAAAATATACATATTCACAACAGTTAAAACTCTAGCTTGAATAAAAAAAGTGGCTTACAGTGGGCTCTAAATAAGGAGTTTGTCAAAATTCGAATAACCTTTATTGAATGAATAAGACTTTAGATAAAAAAAGGGAATTGCCCCAAAGTAAAAGTACATATATCAATATGCTATGAAAAAAGGCAAAGTATGCATTCCTAACGTATTCTTTGGGAACTACCTCACTTATCATCTTTAAGAGAAACAACACCCTTGATAATTTACGAACAATAAAAACAATGTGATCTCCCCAACACAGTTTGTAATTCAAGTATACTCCCAAAAAATGTACACTTTCAAACTTAAGAAAATCATCTGCTACATATTTAGGTTTTAACATAAAAGCTAAACTTTTAGTTTTGCTATCATTCATCAAAAAACGATTTATACAAAACCATTTTTAACCTCCAACAGAGTTGATTTTGACATGTTGATTTGTTATATTATATTCCTGTGGTTGTTAATGAAAGTAGAGTCATCAGCATACAAAATAGAAGAACATTTAATCAAATCAGACAAATAATTTATCATTACCGAAAATAAAAGAGGTCCTAATACAGAACCCTGTGGTACACCTAATCTTATATCTCTTACTTTGGATTGGGTACCGTTAATATCCACCAATTGAGTTCGATTAGTCAAGTATGTTTTGAAAAAGTTTAGTTCTTTGCCATTTATACCAAAATATTTTAATTTAGCCAGCAAAACCTCGTGTGGAACAGAATCAAAAGCTTTACTCAAATCACACATATTAATAAATGTGTGTTCATTATTATCATACGACTTTAAAATAATTTCAACTAATGATCTAACTGCTTTTATTGTACTATACTACCAATGCGAAAGCCAGATTGACCATCACTAAACAACCTTTTGGAATCAAAATATGCAGTTAATTGATTTTTTACAATGGTTTCAATAATTTTCCCCATAACATGTACCAGTGAGATAGGTCTATAGCTGGCAGGATCTTCAATTGGTCCTATTTTATGTACAGGAATCACCCTTAGATATTTTAATAACATGTGGAAACACACCTTGACTTAAACAGTTATTTACTCAGTAAGTAAGTAGAGAAAGCACTGGTAAAATTATTTGCTTGAGGAAATGTGATGACAGACCATAGTAATCATTGCTTTTAGAAGATTTCATGTTGTTTACAATATCGCGAGATACGAGAGGTTCCTCGACGAGGTCGTTGAAGATGGTCAACTCCGAGCTAACTGTCGTCGCGGACTATCCAGAGAGAACCGAACTATAGTTGCTGAGAGTTCCGGATTTTTTTCATCTACCTATTGGAGATTGGTAAAGTACGAATCACACTTAAGAAGTCTGCAGTGGAGCATAGTTTCAACGTTTGATTAGAAGTTTTGATGAATACATCGTCGATGATTCAGATCAGAATCAAATCTTATATTTTACTAGCAGTCCCCCGCGGCTTTGCTCACGAGTATTATTCGCAACTGCTGGTAATATTTACTTTAATTGAAGAACCTATTTGTACTCAAGATTGGAACTTCAGTCATCAAATGTTAGAATGTCCAAGCGGCTAGTTCTGCAGCAGGATAAGTAGCTATAGCTGTCCACGCGAAAAGCAGTCTTAAATTTGTCCCTGACATTAATGGCGACTTCGCCTGGACCTTATTTATAACCCTGCCAATTTGACGCTGTGGGGTAGTTACAGACACCTAAGGTAAGAGGTGAATCGAATGAAAAACATCTTATTTACCCTGTGTACATCCATTGGTGACGGTACCCTCAATTACATATTTTCAACACATTCACTGGAACTTTATTGCTATTACAAAGTTTCAGTGGGTAAAGGTTTCACGGAAACGTATTTGGTACAGCAAACTTAATATTAGTGAGATGATATATCGTCGTTTTACTGACAAAAGTGACCCAGTCAAAATGAGATAAAATGATAAAAATGCTAGGAATATGTATATATTGTTCACGAACAATTGCCCAAGTTTAAAGTCTATTCGTCGTTTCGTACTGTTGCATCACAGTATAGAAACGTACAACATTTTTGTTAATATCTACAATTTAATAGTGTTTTAAACAAAATAGCATTTATGACTTAATCACTTTTGGCAGTATACCGACGATATGTCAGCTGATATTGTAGAGGAACCTAAGTGGAAAGCGAACTGCAATTTTACCCCTTTTAAACGACTACATGTAAATTGCGCTAATTCGATCTGCCTTGTAGTTTTCGTGTGTCAAAATTGAACGTTCGCACGTAGTTTTTAACGGAATTCGAGCCCAGAACCTGCCGGAATTTAGACCTGAGTAACAAACAACTGCGTCTCGTAACGTCGAAATAATTCATGAAAATAAAATTTTATTAAAAAAAAAAATAAAATATCTGTGTCCTGGGCTCATAGAGGTTGTACAACACCACGTCTCGATAGGTTACTGTAGAGTGAAACTCCTGTATAGGTTGTTTCTCGCTGCTCGTTCCTGCTTTTCGGATCGTCTGCCTTGAATATTGACCAACTTAGTTTTATTCTTAATAATCACGTTTCTTACAAAGAAAAAAAAAATACATACATATTTTTTTAAATATTTACGTAAGCATCACTCTGACGCGAACAACACCTCAATATCGCTACTGGTTAGATAGATATCGTGGGTTGATGGAAAAAAAAAATTTGTGCTTTTTCACCCCTTTGGGTGTCGAATTTCTAAATATTTTAAATTTACATCTTAGACATTTGTATAAGTATCCTACTGAAGTGTAAATCACATCGCTAGCCCGATCAGTCGAATCAAAATAAATGATTCACTAAAAAACACATATCACCTCTGCACAGCATTGAGAAATCGAATTTCGAAAAATCTGAAAACCGTTTTGCGATAATGTCTGTAATCATCATACTGAAGAAAAATTAATTGTATATCTCGACGGGTTCGATAGATATCGAGGATTTATCTGAAACACATTCAAGGTCTTTTCACCACCTAAGAGAGTAAATTTCGAAAAACTCTTTAATCCTGTTTTAGAATACTTTATTGGTATCTCGTGGACGTAAAAAACACAACATTAGCCCGCTGGGTTCAAGATATATCGACGATTAATTGAAAACGCTTTTCACCACTTTTCACCCCTTTTCACCTCCTTAGGTGGCGAATTTCGAAAATTCCTGAAGTTACTTTTTAGGTATTTGAGTAAGCATTTTTTTTTAATTCAAATAATTTTTATTCTTTAATTTTATGAGCATGTCATTGTAGCCTGTAATGTATTTATCCACTGTGATATTTTTGAGTTTGGTATATCAGTTGGTTTTAGTGTAGTCGTTAAAACGGAAACATGCAAAATATGACTTAAACAAGCCATTACGCGAAAACTATGAGAGATAAAAAAATTTCATAAGAGCCAAATTTAGTCACATTTTGTGTCTAAAATAAGACAAAAAAATATCTGGTACAAATAAAAATAAAAAAATGGCGATGAAAATACCGGTAGCGGCGCCCTTAATGGACTGTAAAAAATACCAGCCATCTAAAAAGTGTGGTTGTTTACTGTTACAGAACAATATAAATAACATACATACAAGTAGGGCACAACATTAAATGTACTCGGATCACCATAGAACAAAACTTCAGTTTCCTTGAGGCGAATGGACATACTTTGGCTACATAATGTTGAACACGATTTTGGGGCGGTAGCCCCCCATCCCCCTTAAATCCGCCACTGGGAATATGTACAACTGACCACTCACTGGAGTTGCAGCTAGTGAACGAGTACTCGAAGACAGCGTGTACAAAGGACTGCAGATCGTTGAACCCGCGAAATTTCCGTGTCTCTAGATGTGGTTTAACCATAGTGACTGTTACATTTTTCTATTCCGTATTGTTGACCTTGTGGTTCTGAATCGTATTTACAACACTTCGAACGTAATGTTTTAAAGTTGAGGGACAAGAAACGCTAAAAGACAAAAAATAAAAATTGTTTTCTCCCCCCCCCCCCCCCGTAAAACTGGTATTTACATTTAGAGAACCGGAAATGTAGCGGGTTCAACGCCCAGTTGGCTGAACTCCACAGTCCAGTGTACACCCTGTCTTCTGCTACTTGTCACTGGCTGCTGTTCCAGCGAGTGGCCGATTGTACATACGGAAAAGGTAGCGCGGAGTTTGTGAATGTTTTTAGTCAGTTCTGCTATTGGTTTACATACATCAAGGTTCAAGGAAGAGTTTCAGTAACAGTAACCCAGTCGTGAAAGTAATTAACGTGTAAAGGGGTTTGAAATCTTACGTCTTCTGAAATAAATTCGCTAAATTTCCGAGTCTCAAGATATTCTATGACGAAAATGTAACGGCTCAGACCGAAGTGCGAATACCTAAAACGTTTGCGCTGCTTCGTCGCGTAAATTAGGCTATTCTTAAACAACCACTACTACTAAGTTAGTTAAATCAAGTGCCATTGGCCAATTATCTGGATTTTGTGGCAGAAAGAAGCCATTAAACACCTTGACAAGAATATACCTGTTGCGAAATGTGTGGAGTCTGTATGCTCACTTTGTTTTTCCTCCACGAGGAAAACGTGACTAGCGATTGCAACACACAAAATGGTTTCATCGCTGGAACTGGATGGTAGGATACAGTCAGTCACAGAGTGGCGCGTTTTGTAAGTAGTGGTATTATATGCTCCTAATGAAGCTGGTGTTGGTGGACAGCAACAAAATAAGCTTGCTAAGAGTGCATGTTTACAAATTACAGGGATGCAACGGAAACCTTGAATAAAAATGAAAACACTACATTTAACAAGAGCTCTGTTTTGCATGCAGGTAATTTCTTCACATTGCTGAATAAGTGTTTGAGCCAATCAAGTGCCATGAGGAGAGCAGGAGAAAGATGCCAGCGAGTCATTTCTATTATTGTAACAGTTTTTTTTGTCAGTCAAGGTTCGCCATTTGACCTTGAAGTAGAACCCACTGAGACTGAAGGTAATTTTTAGTCCTTGCTCGTTATCGCGCTACTAGTGTGGATCAAATACTCGTAAAGCATTTCGAGAGTTGTGGGAATTAATATTGACGTAACAGAAATCCAAAACTATATTGTTCAGTAGTGTAACATACATTCGTGATCAGTTGGTGAAAGATATCAGTGCATCGCAGTGTTACCAGTATATATCAATTGTTGGTACTGAACACCGTTGCACGTGAATTAATTATCATGAAATAACAAAATATACTTGAGGATTTTCTTCAGTATGTCGCTGATGAAGTCTATTTGAAACAATTTGAAGGTTCGTGGGCTTGGTTTGCCTTCATATTTAGGAGGCCAGAGCTTTAATCGTACTACGTAAATAATTAAATGACTGACACAGTTTTAACTTTATAATTCAAGGAGCATGTTCCTTTCAATCGACCCAGAACTGTGAACGTACTGTTGTCAGTGCTCATAACTATTTTAACACGTCAAAACGGCAAGCCATTTTCTCTCGGTTCTTTATGACATGAGTTAGTGTATTCTGCTTCTCTCACACGGTTGAAACATTTCAATCCTAAACGATTGACTGAAAGATATTCTTAAAAAGATTATATAGGACTTCAGAATATCCAGGTAGGACTACTGCCAGTTACGTGAATATAGTTATGTGTGCGGAAATTTAATTCAATTTTTCTTTGTGTATTATTGTCAAGATTTAAATTCAGCCTACCAGTACACAAATTACTGTAAACAAACTTGGAATTTTCTTCAGTCACGAGTTTTGCTAATTATGTTGGAAATGCATTTTAAGAACGGGAAAATATCTGTATGGAATTTTAAAAAAATTTTCTATGGAAACAAAAGTTTGTATTGTATTCTTTGTTGATATAACGATGTCTACAACAGTGAAGAGACAGAACACAGAAGTAATGCAAAAGCTATATCTACGGAAGAGATTTCATTTTGAAACATTTATAGATTAATTTATGTCAAACGAATAAATAGCGGCTATCAAAAACAAAAATACATGGGGGTGATTTAAGCTGTAGTGAAGCTTTAGGAGAGTGATAACACTAGTAACGACGAGTTACAGAAATAGAAAATCTACCAAAAAATGCATTAGCGTTTCTTCTTGTGTGTAATGGTGAACAATTCCCTATCAGTACTTCTAATGACAGATCATTTATTACTGTACGGATTTCGAAGTCCTGCCTAAGGTGTAAAAGTAGTCAAGTGAAGTGAACTGAAAATAATTTTGTCAGCGCGTAACAACGAGGTTTTCAACGCGCGTCGGTGAAGGGTGACATGCGGCGAGTGTGGATCAACGAATATGATCCCCAAGAAAAACCCTCCAGCATGATTCTTACACGCGAAAATCCGCATCGACCCTGATGGGAATCGAAGTTGGTTCGTCTCAGATTGGTAAAGGGGAAACCCGCCCCCTTATTGCTGGTCTAACCTTGCCTCCTTTGAAAGTGGTCAAAACCAGTTGTAAATACATCTTGACCTGTCGCGGCTGACGAGTTGTTTTATCTCAGTCAGAATAAGAGACGCCTGAACTGTACTTTGTAAAACAGACAAACATGTTAGGAAATTACTGGGTAAACAGTGAAAGAGTGTGGTAAACTCGTAGATGTTAGTGAAATATTTTGTATGTTTTGTTTGGTATGATTTGTTTTAATTGGTGCAGTAAAAAATGTAACATTCAGCTCATAAAGTAAATTTTCGCCACTCGCATAAATTGTTTGAACCAAACACATTATTTTAAACATAAATATAATAGTGTTTAAAAGTCATAAAGAGCTGTTTAAGCATTTTGCAAGCAATTTTTACAAGGCAGTTTGGAGTTTTAATATATTTTTGAAAAACAATTTAAGTACACTTGATAGGCAAAATATGAACTGCACTGACATACAGTTTATAATATTCGATATGTTAAGCTGAGGTGACTTGGGATATTTAACACATAATTTATTTTCTGCGTGTGTCAAGCTACCACTAAAATTTTAATGATATGTTATGTGGTCATTCATTATTTGGGATTTATTGCAAGTACATTTCTTTAGTCAAGCCTGCCGTACATGGAGGAATATTTTATCTGAAATATCAAAAGTTACCCCTATTGTCCCAAGTCACCCCGCTTACGGTATTACGTATATTTTATAAAATATAATCAATTAATGTTTTATTTTGTAATTCTTACTCCGGTACGACTCAGCAGTTCATCTAATCTTGTGTATCAGCTAGCTCTATATTCGAGATAGAATTTTAGTAGGGCTACATAGTATATGTAGTTTCTGTTACAAGGATTTTATATAGATTGCAAGGTCAATAACCTTTCGATATCGTTATCATTCTTTCATTCTGTGTGACAACAGCAAAACAACAATCTTGCCAATTGTTTAGTGTATAAAAATTACAGAATCTCATGTAAATTTAAGCAACTTTTTTTTTGTCTGCGTCTTAGTTCGATATATGAGAACCAAAAAATCGCTGATGTTTAAAATACTTTTGAAAGGAAAACTGTTCAGAATTTCTGAAACATCCTTCCAATTTATTAGTGTCCGTTTCCCGCTTTTCCATTACCGTGCCAACTCCACATTGCACATCGGAGATTAAATTTTAAAAAATCTGCAAGTTTCCAAAATAATATGTACATCTATTCCTGAATCACCACCATCATGGCGTTAAGTTATGCCAAAGTTTTAATTTCAGTATCGAAAATTCATCATTAATAAAAATATTAAATACTATATTTATAAAGGTGTAAAGTGCTTAGAACAATACAGTCATACGTGATGTATGTAAATGGACAGCGGTGGTCGTGGGGTCAGACCTTTCGCCTCACACCTAGGCGATCCAGGTTCGATTCCCGGCGGGGTCGGTCTCCGGATTTTCGAATGTAGGAATCGTGCCGGGCGATGCAGACGGGTTTTCTCGGGGATCTCCCATTCATTCCGGCAACGCTCCATACTCACCTCATGCCACCCCTCACCAGCGCTGAAGACTTCAATGTTAAGCGCTGACCAAAATCTCTTCACTTCTCTTGATGTATATAAATACATGCTTGATATATCCCAGTGCCGTAGCGCAGCTATGTCGCAAAGTGTGCGGTGTTAGCACCAACCATACTCTTTGAGCACGTGTCGGTTGTGTTGCATAGACCGAGGTGTATTACTAGAGGGTTCGTTTCTTGCCTATTGTATGGTACTGGGTCGAGAGCGTACCTGTTTGTACAGGTCTAATGGTTTCGCAGACAACTCCGTGGAACACCTTGGAACACTCCACGTTACGCCAATGATGTATCCATCAATCCACGTGTACCGTAAAACGGGGTGAGATTATGTCAAGTTGGGTGAGTTTGCGACAACATAATTTTATATTTAAAAACAACGTTATTACATAGTCCCAAAGAATGAATAAAATCTGTTAATTTATACCAAAGAGAACTCTCTTTCTCTCTCTCTCTCTCTCTCTCTCTCTCTCTCTCTCTCTCTATATATATATATATATATATATATATATATATATATATATATATATACATACACACACACACACACATATATTAAGGTTGTTACAATCTCACCCCACATGGCATAACCTCACCCCGTCTTACGGCACTTGATGAATCTAAATCCATATCTATTCCACTCATTTATTCAGCAGCTCGAAAAAAAAAAGACGAACTTTCCGCACGTGACAGGGACGTGGCGTCTTCGCATGTGACCAGGGTCACAGAAGGACTTTCCAGAATTTGCATGACTGTCGAAGTGGCGTGATGCGACGCTGCGTGACCGTCGTCCCGCGGTAGTTTGTTTGTATCATTACTGCTCTTCCGCTCACGCCCTCCACCTCGCGAAGACATCTTGTGCATGCACGAGCGCTCGCCGCCAGGAAACTGTGCTCCGTATATAAGGCGTATGTAGTCCTGGGCCCTGCACCCCAGTCGCACACGGACCGCGAGCAGAATGCAGCCAATGAACGTCTTGCTGGCGGGCACCGTCCTTCTCGCCCTGGCGTACACGACCACGGTGAGTGCCTCTCGACGCTGATGGACTGCACAGTCTATCACATCAACACTAGGTCAGACCACTTGCATCCCACCACGACGTTGGTCCCAGAATTCTCGCATGTGGGAAACCTTTGCCGGCGGACATTCTCGGGGTGGTGCACACCCTGACATGAGCTCACTCCCTACTCTAATTTGTATTATTATAATCTTTGCTTGATGCATAATGTTTATTTATCACCGCTCGACTTATAAAGTTTGTAGCCGCGGAAAACCTATAAATTCCTGGTTTTAGTACTTACATAAAATTTTTAATTTGAAATTTAAGTTTATAATACATTATAAGTCAATCATCAAAAACGCTACATTTCCCAAAATAACTATAGGCGAAAAACCCCCCCCCCCCCGAAATTATCTTTGTATCCAAGTATTCCTTAACGACTTTCCAGAAAAATACTTTTGTTTCAACGATTTACATGTAAAAAAACCTATTTATTAAGAATTTAAAGCCGTCGTTAGTTCGGATTTATTGAATTTTTACAGTAATTCTGCTTTATAATAATTTTTGTCAAAACGGCTACGAAAGGCTGATAAAATTAATGCATTATTAATTTAGTTCTTTGATTTACTTAGGGAAACTTAAATGTTACTCTAAAATAATCAACTTAGGCAATATAACACGTTAAAGAACAAAAATAATTGCATTTAATTATAGCTACTTGTAGTGTCAATAAAGTCATTTTCTACATTCCATCATAACCTAACGTACAAAAGTTAATATAAGTTAGGTCTAAATGTTATAGCAATTATTTTATTAAATCTAGATGGTTACAGGTGTTCCGCAGTGCGTCTTATGAAATGTCAATATAATAAACATAACGGTTTGATGAACTTAAAATGAATAAATAGAACCAAAATAAATTAATTTGAAATTGACACTCAGTAGAGTTACAACACACAGACGGGCAGATACAGGAACTTACGTTATCCAAGATATGACAACGATAACATACAAAAGGTAACCAAGGTACATAATTTCTCATATACACGACGTTCAGAAATTCAGTGCTCAAACTCCAGACATACTTTGTTAGGACCTATTGAGTTATAATAGCCCTGGTATACTTGCGTCTGGAAAGAAAGAAAAACATTTTGTATCATTTTATTATGTTAAAAGATAATGCATACCAGAGAATAGTTGTAATAAGAAAGTCCTAACTCCCATGTTGAACAACGTCAGAACACACACTATGAATTATAGAGATGTTCCCGAATTGCTATGTTCGTAACATAATTTTCGAAAGCTATTTTGTTAATAACTTGCGTTATTATAGATACATAATTTCATTTCCTAGGTTCAGTTTTCATTCCTTCGGAGGAGGGGATCTTCGGCTGGCCTCAGTTGGACAGTGTTATGCATCAACAGACTATGCGCCAATTTCAAGTTCGGTATAAAATATTTTTCAGCTTTAAATCTGTCTTATAAAACGTATTTTGCTCCTATATCCTATGGTTATGGATATTGGTTTTATAGGCCTAATATACTGTTTGTATGACTGTTTAAAATCCGAAAAACTTACAGCATGTTTAGCTGGTAACTTAAAATTGGCGCATAGTCTCTTGATGTATAACACCGTCCTGTTATGGATTTGTTTTCCTTATTCCATGTATGAGGGCCTGCGACATACTACGCTTAGATAACAATACAGTCACAGACTAAATAAATAAGTAATAGCATAAATTAATTTTGTGATGCAGTGCTCGAGAGGTTGCATAGAAGAGGCGTACAAAGCAAAGTTAAGTTCGCATTTATTTTGCTGTTGAGATGACTGGCCGGCATAAACAAAATGAAACATCATCAGTACTCTGCATTCGCAGCAGTTTAAACTCATATAGAACACTGATCAGTATGGTTTGCCATTAGGAGTAATGACTTCTGCATTTAAACATGCTAAAATGCTTTATTATGCAAGACATAAACAGCTTCATTGAAGTAACAACATTTTTTGAGTTCATAAAACTTTATTTCACAAATCAATCTTTTTAAACATAACGTCAAACATAAAAGTAAGGAAAAATCATGTGTAAGGCAACAAACCAAATTGAAAATATTTTCAGATAGTTAGTGTGATAAAACTAACACCTAACTTCTCATTCGTTCTTGCACGGTCGAGAAATTCTGCATATAAAATCAACATGATTTAATGGTTATGTTAATCCAATATTTCCGTAATATTTATGTTGTCTGCTCTTACTGAGACTGCGCGTCAGTATATTCAGCAGAAAGTGACGCGATATTTTGCCTCTTACCTAGAAATAATTTTTAAATTCGTAAGTTACTAGCCAACAGGTTCAACATCTTAAGGAACGCTCGTTAGTAATGTTGGTAGTAAATGCAACGTGATCACAGCGTCAAGCGCCTGCGTTTTATGCAAAACGTTTCACACGCCTGCTCGCACCGTACTCTGTAGTTCAGGCGTAGCACGCCGCGACAACGAACACAAGGAACAGGGCGTGTCTGAATTCCCATAACGCAATGTAAGGGCTTGTAATAAGGATCAAGACTGTTATGTTTTTCAAGGAACTTATGTGTGGTAACGTAGTTTCCCCGCGACAAACAAAACACCACCGCATCACACGTTAATTTCACTCACTTCTTCTACATGCTGTAAGTTCTGGGTCCACTCCCAAGTAGGGTTAAATATAACGACCATGCAATTCTGACTATTTCCCGGTTCACACGATACCCTAGAGTACGTAGAAAAATATATAGCCCAATAAAATATCCATTCAGAAATCATGCCGACATGTTGATCCCGTACGTTGCTGAAAACAATGAAGACATGCTAATTTTCATAATACCAAATATGGCTATTGTGGGAATTGAAAGCGCCTTTGCTAGTAAACTTGGTTGGTTACATCAGTGAAGAGTCTGCGCTGTGTAAAGTTAGGCTCATAACTCATAAACACAATTGTGCAAGAACTACATGCAGTAATTGGCGAGTGGCACAAAATATTGTGGACGCATTGATTGTATACTCTGGTGGTGGTAGGACCGTAGCTACTACACATACAGAGCACGTCAAACATTTCTGTGATTCACACTGTGAACTGCATTGTTCGTCACGGTACGTTCTCCCCAGACAAGTTCCCACGCAAAACATAACCGTCTTGGTCTCCAGTACAAGCACTTACATCGTGTAACGGGAATCTAGACGCATTCTTTACATAAAAACACTTTTACAAATGTAGGTGTAAAAGGTTTGGTTTTAAAAACGGTTCCATGAAACTAAATCTGGAATGTGACAGGAAACAAGTAATTTAACTGATACACCAACTTTACAGGCATGTTATTTTGTATACGGTTGTGGTAACAGGACAAACAATTCATTAAAAAAGAAACAATTCTCACCGTTATGATAAAGGAGAGATTATTCTGCCTCTAAAGCTTTCCATAGTCGTACGTCATTGTTGTTAATTTTGTTTATAACGATAGTTTTTACCTAATTTTATGTTCGCTATCGATGATCTGAAATTATATTACGAATTTAAGGTAAAATTAAAAAAGTACTCCATTATTTAAAAAATACAGTAAGTTACAGTAATTAAGGAAAAAAATTCAGTTGAACAATAATTAAAACATACTGCCGTCATTTACGAAATAAAATTATTCCTGAGCCGTGAAAATCATCGAAAAATTTTAAGAGGAGTTTATTTTAAAACGTGCTCGTGCCAGTGTCGTAAACGGTGCAAATATTAATTGAAGAGGTTAGAAAATTAGGACCGATGGTTAAAATTTTGAGGTCGTTTGTGTGCATATAGTAACTCATGTGGCAGATATCTTCCATGTTATTTCACACATCGATATATATATATAAATATATAAATATATATATATATATATATATATACCGATATACAGAAAAATTAAAAATTTACGTGAATAATTTAAATGTATAGTTTATAATACTCAATTAGAGTTACTTATCTTTCACTGTAAAAGATTTTGAGATGCACAAAGTGATCCCGTTTGACGGTAAATATAAAACTTGTTTATATTTTTATTTAATTTTGGAGATGAGTTGTAGAGGAAAATAAGTAGATAGCCTTTTCCTCTGGTGATAAGCTTAGCGAAGTTAAGCTAATATTATTTCTTAAATCACATAATCTTTAAAAAAGGAGTATAGTGGTTGCAAGTTGTAAGCGATGTGCTCGCAGGGGATGACTGGGCGTGCCATGGAGAAAGCAAAGGAGGTGGATGCCAAGTGTCGCGCCGAGACAGGAGCTGGGGACGGCAGCTTCGGCAAGTTCGTGGCGGGGACCATCGACGTCAACGACTCCGTCTTCAAGGTCAGTCCACAGAAAAGCGACAAGGCGTGATTGATATTTATCCTACTTGTTTTCTCTATGGATTGTCATGGTGTAGAAGTTTGGTTAGACTGAAGTTTAGTAGGGCCTATTTTATTATCTGGGAGGAAATCGAGAAGTAAGTAACGTCGCATTTACCATTTCTACATATGCAACTAAGACACAAACAAGTTACAGTATTTCTGGAAATATAAGAGGTTGTTTGAAACAATGTCTCAACTTCCCCGTGGCTTTGTTTACTTTCCTGTACACCCCGAGATCTTGTACAATAACAATGGTTAAAAAGCTCCAATATGTTGCTTCTAATAGAGTTAGTTTATTTCATGTTGAGCCTCGAATCGTCATGTTTGTAATTTCTAAATATTTCGTTAATGTACACACTAATTACAGTATCTCAAGCAACAAAGTCGTTACATAAACCAATGTCTCTAATCCACGTGGTATTGTTCGTATTCCTGTACGCCCCGAGAGCTGGTACGATAAGAACAATGAAAAAGCGTTTCTTGTCGCTCTGTTACTATTTATGTATTTATTATGTGGTCAGTCGCCGCTCTGGAGGTGTTTACTGATGTTCACGAGGATAGGGTTGGTGAGACGAAAGTTCAGCTTCCTGTTGTAAAAACGTAACGCGAGTAAAGTTTACTGACAGCTTCTCGATTAACTCACCATGCGCTCGAGCAGGGTAGTGGCTGTTACAGGCGGTTCACGTTAAAGTGAGCACTGTCCAACACATAATGATAATAATAATAAATGAATTTATTGGGGTTATACAAGTAAAGTTTTGAGAGTTGTGAAATGTTTACACTAGTTTTTAATCACATGGAAGTTTTCGTATTTAAAATAGTAAAGATGGCGGCATAATGGCTCGCAGAAAACTGTAAGCAGTGCTCAGCAGCCTATAAAAGTTTTAAGTTGCCATTTGGCAAAAAAAAAAAAAAAAGTAAACAGCAGACAAGCGAAACAGAATACACTATGTTCAAAATATTGAAGAAACCTGCACGAAGCGAATATTATACGTAACATAAATAAAAAACCGCGTAGAAAATATACTACAGATGTCGTATTTGGTCAAATATTAAACATGTAGAAAATGAGTAACCTTTTTTTTTTATTTCTGCCATCTTAAAACGATGAATAAAATTACAGAATCTTGGTGGCCGACAAAAGCTGGTCACGTGACTGATAAAACTTACCCTACTCCGGCTCGTGAGCTTTTGTTACCTTCTTTTGTAGTCGCCTTTCTCTGGCAAGTGCCTGGTTACACTCTGTCCATCTAGCTTGCGACCACGGAGATTAAATGGGTAACCAGTGTTAGAAGAAATAATTTATCAATATATTAAATTTGAAGATGACGCAATCAAACTGTACGTATTATACATAAACTTTATGAAAGAATACTCCTAGGTCTATATGCGTAACTTTATATTTTTTGTTTTTAATAATTTGTATCGAAAATATAATTTAAAAATTTACTCTTCACAAAAAAAAAAAAGCACCGTTAAAAATGAAGGTTGTTTTCACTACCCAAATTTTGTTATACGCCATTTCATATAAGTTTGGATGGATCTGACAGCAATTTATGGGCAATAATTTGTAAGATTTTGTTATTTTTGGCACTACACAAGACAAACTTTGCACTAAAAATGCTGAAATTGGGACATCTCAGGTTCATTTTAGAGCTAAAAATGTCTTGCATTATGCAACAAATCACAAAATTCTGAGAATTGTTGCCCATAAGTTGCTGTAAAATGTATCCAAACTTATATGAAACAGAGTATAAGAATTAAGAATTTGAAGATTAAGTTATCTAAAAAAAAGCGTAATTTGTAAATGAATAAGTTTTAATCAATGTCTTCATCTTATTCTCTTTTTACAGTGTTTCATCAAGTGCGTCATGAACGAGCTGGCAGCGGTGAGTAATTTGTGTTTGATAGCAAATATCCACCAATAGCATTACGTAATATTAAAACAGTTTAAATTAAATATGAATCACAAATAATATTTGCATTTGACAGAAAACAGTAAACATATTTACGTAAATGTTAAAAATATTCTGTTATTCAGATTTGAAAAATTTATACGCGTAAGCTATGAAAACTTGAATCACTTTTGCAGTAGTCTTAAGTGTTTTCTTACAGTAACTAAAATAACCCAAACTTGTTCACAAATTAAGGTTTTAAAAATATGTTATAAGGTATTTGGAACGTGTTAACATCTTCTCCATCCAAGTTTGTAATTATGTGATTGGAATAGTGTTAAGACCATGCTAGGCAGTTTTTTAATCACACTGGAGCAACAAACCCCAAAAAAATTCTAACGGAATGCCTTGAAAAAATTCAAGTCTAAAGAGCAGTCGTACGATGCGCAATTGTATGTAGGCGTTTTACAAAATAATGCACTATACGTTCGCAAATATTAGTTTGCTTGATTTTGCTTATTTTCATTGCCAAATTTGTGTTAATTTAGTAGCAAAAATCAGAAAAACTATGAGCTTTATAGAGACAAAAAAAGTACAACGTATGTTATTTTTGTGACAAAGTAGTGATGCTTCAATATTAAAATTACGTTGCTTACATAAAAAACGTTTTCAGAATCACTGTAATAATATCGGGCATGGCTTTTAGTTGTAAACTGTACATATTCCATTAGTCATGTAACGACTTAATAGTTCTCAGCTCTATTTGAATTAGTTATTAAAATGTACGGGATGCGCGCATAAACAGCCTCGCCGGTCCTATGAATGTGTCTGTCATATTGCTTCGTGGGAGCACAACACATTTCGCTTGACTAGCTAGAACCGGCAAGCTGTTCAGTATCCTCTTTCATCGTATTTCTTTAAACTCTACGGAGATGGACAACACGACTACCACTCCCAGAGCATTGATGACCTTGAAAGATAACCACCAAAGCCGTAAATTTGTAGAACAATATCCTCTCTCCCTCCAACGTCTTCAACTACCCAGCGACGACCACTCCGGTCGACGAAGTTGAGACACCACATCAGGACCTCGATTTTCTGGTTTCAAATCCCGCGAGAAGATGACTGTGTTTTGAATGACTGAGTTTAAGTAACATTAGTACGTAATCACGTGTGCAAATAGTTTCGTAGAATAAATTGTAGGAGGCTGGGGGATTTTGTTTGAAAGATTCTTGCAATGTGTGCGAATCATTGTGCTATCACAGACATACGTAACTGCAGCACTCGATTCTGACGGCAGCTAATCTTGTCTGTATCCGTTATTTTTTTATTGCCTTGACTGATGCCCTGGGACGACATAATACTACAATTATGTATATTCAGGTTATTAACAAAATTATGTTTTTCGGGAAATAACAATCCCATTAAAATAGCTATCTCCCCCAGTTTGACTTTTCCCCCCAATAAACTGGTATAAGTGAGTGTGACTGTGCGTGTCTGCAGCTGGATCACCAGGGAACCTTCAACCTGCAAGAGGAACTTCTGAACGTGCCCCCAGAGATCAAAGAGGAGGGTGACCGCATCGTTCACTCCTGCCAGCACACCAGTGAGTATCCTGACATAATTTGTGACAATAGACATACGGGTTTATTGGCCCGAAGTCAAGAACTATCTCCATTCACCCACACTACACCCATACTTTCAAAAGTAATGTAGTGCGCGGCATGACTGTGATTCTCCCTTCGTCTTGCCTTTTTCATTGCACGCCGTTGTTAATTGATAGGCTTTCTACCTGTGTTCGCTATACATCCTGTCCTTCCTCGTCATATGCAGTGCTCTATTGTCTCATGATTCTTTACCACTTTACCAGACACTTTTCTCATGGGTCATCAGAGTTATCATGCAGGACACACCATTCTCCGAACTCTTCTAGTCTCCGGCCTATCTTTGTTGCAGTTTTATAATATTCACGATGTTGACCTTTTAAATTGGATACCCTTATTTTTATAAAACTTTGTCAAGCCATTGGATGATGTCTAGAGTGTTCAGCAAATTAACATGTTCTGTGGAGTCGTCAATTCCACACGACTTGCAAATGTGATGCATCACAAGCCTTACTGGTATTACTTCGATGCTAAGGAGGAGATTTACATAAAATTTTAATTGTGTCAATAATGTTTATATTTGTATAAGGCATAGTTTGTTTTGTAGACATGCATAGTAACATTTTTACTGTAATCAAAAATATTTAGATTACATATTTTTTTATAATGTCATGTCAAAGTCCAAATTTGCAGAAAACGGTTTTATGCGTTTAAAGAAAACCAAGCTACTTACAAAACTGAAATAATTTACACTGAAGAACAGTTTCACAAGATACGTTAAGATATATAGAAACCATATTAAAAGTTTTACAGATTAAACCAAAATCTGAAATTCAAATAAAAATTGATAGTTTTCTGAATTTTTAAAAATAACAAAAATCAATGTAGTTTTTAAACATACATTGACGTAGCCCATGTCAATATTCTTCAGTGTGAATTATTTAATTTCGGCAAGTCAGTTGGTTGTTTTAACGCATAGGTTAAAACAGTTTTTTTTGCAAAATTGGCCTTTGACATGTCATTATACAAAAAATGTGAAAGATAAAAATATATTCACTGTTGTAAAAATAGTCACAATTTAGGTATGTTTACAAAGCAAACCATACTTTGTACAAATATAATTTTTTTTAAACAATTAAAAATCTGTGAACCGCCTCCTTAAGCGATTATCAAATCTTTTCAATGCATAATAGTATATAATTACTTAACATACTATAAAACTAACAATATTTAGTTTTTGAGGAAATTTATATAATCGTGACAACTTTATTTTGCAGTGTCATTACGTATTATTGACAAAAATGAATGATGTATTGTAGGCATTTCTTACAAGAAGTAACACCTTGCAAGTGAATAAAATATCCACTTACAACGTTTCTTTTTGCTAGTATAAGGATGAAAAAAAAAAATATTATTACACTTTGAGTGTAACGATTTGAAAAGCTGAAACTGAAACTGATCATCATTGAGATATTGAGAGAGATAGCGAGATAGAGGAAATGGGCTAGATAAAGACTTAGAGGGAATGGAAGAGTAAGAAAGTGAGTGAGAGATAGAGAGATATAGAGAGAGACGGAGCTGATATCTTGTAACCCATTTTCCGAACAGCACTGAAAGAAAAAGGCGGTTAATAGTTAAATGACTTTCTCAGTGAGAGTTTGTAAACATTGGTCAAAGAAAGCGCCTGTTACGTTGGTGATTCATAAAATTTGCATGAGTTACAGGTGTTTATTATTTGGATGCATTATGTCAATTTAATTTTTTATACATTTTATGATAGTTTAAAACACCCATATTTTGTAATTATATATACGTATGCGTTTCTTATAAATCTCTTTTGTATTTTTCGTTGTTTACAGAAGGTACAGATCCTTGTGACACGGCCTACCAGCTGCACAAATGCTACCATGACGCTAACCCGGAGGTAAGTGTAGCAAACATTTTACAACCAAAATACTCTGGTGAGCCGTCATATTACGGCCATTCTACTTGGGGCATTTTGTCGCGGAAGGGTAAAACATATCGTAATGACAGCTTGGTATACAGGATGTTATGAGACGGACACAAGAGAATCATTCGCGTAAATCCTGCGTGAAATTTGGGACGAAATGGTTAGTGGCTTAATGTGGTACTGTTACGTTCTACGTCCACAATGTGGCAGTACAACAAGGTCTTAGTCTCTTTTTGGACTCCATAGATATCGTTCAGTCGCTGATTTGTCTACCATTCTATGGGCGCAGCGGAGGCTTACGTCGTGCTGTGTTGCCACATTGTGAACGAGAAATGTCATCGCTAGACATTCTGTCACTAATATTTTCGTCTGATGTGCCCATTCCGGAACATCCTGTAAATCGGAAAGGTGCATAGTCATCATGATGACTTTCTTGGCATCCGGGATTGATTTCTGTTTTATTGTAGGAACTGACGTTTGGCCGAACACTGCGGTTAACATCTTCAGGTCCCGAAAATACCAACTGCAGTGTTCGATGAAACTTTGATTCCTGCAACCTACCAGATATGTTTCCAGTCTGGATGCCAATCAATACGTCATGATAATGGTCGTGAAAGCGTACAAATATTAACTGAGTCTCTCTGCTAGTTAGTTTTGCCTTCGACTTCACAACTGGTAAAACTGCCTATCTACAACACTTGGAATAAGATAACATCGCGATGGCACAACGCCTTCGTACGAGCATCTCTTCGAAGGTCAATATCAGTTCTTACTCTAATGCGCATGTGAAAAGTGATACAACTATGTGCAAACAACGACAAAGAATTCATCCGGCGTCTTGATTCCCGTGGGCAGCGGAGGCTGTGGCAATTTGTTTGCAGTTACCATAGGACCATATTATCAAACAGAAGAACGTTACAAGACACATGTTTCATTGGGCACTACTGAGAACGGAACTACAGTGGGGAGGGCTCATTCGTACTCCATGTTGATTGCATGCCATATACAGCAGTGCACGCGACGGAATCAAAACTATCGGCCCTAAGACTGTTTCATTGGAAAATGACCGATGACTCAATGAACACTGAGTCCTTGTTAATCGCGTCGACGGCCGAGAGATTGTACCAATTACCACTGAAGGGTATGACACCAGGGTACACCGTTTGATGGAGCCTAGCAGGAGGAGTACATGTACTGGTATGGGCGATGTTTATAATTGGAAACATATAATTCATTGTTATAGTGCACTAGTAACTATGACCTTCAATTTTAATACTGCTTCCTGATTTCAATGGCCACTCCTCAACAGGACAAAGCAACATACAACGCCACCAGGATTCAAGGACAGGACTGGTTTCAGGAACTTGCTAGTTAATCTGCATCAAGGGCGTTCAAGTGTCAACATTTTTTTAAAAGGATATTTCATGGTTTCAGGATAACACCAATAGTGGCTTCAAAGAGAATACCTAATTATTTACAAAATACCCTACTAATGATTTTTTTACGATGGATATTACAGTTTTAACTCAATGATTCAAACAAGATGTTTTATCGTAAAATTAAACTTAAGCTGATGTTTTTTTCTTCACTATAACGTAATGAAGAAATCACCTTTGGATTATAACTCTTGGTACAGAAACTGCAAGGCTTTAGCTTCAAATATTATTAAAAATACAAATTTACACGTGGGGGGGGGGTACAGCAGGATCAATTATATATGTATATATTCATACCATTCAAATCTTGAGTGGTATCCTGAAGTGATTTCATTCGATGTGAACTTTGACTTGAATTAAATAAATGGTTTTTAAGTAATTCCTTTTATTTGTTACTTTAAAGTAATTCAGTGTATAGGTCTGACTTATTTTTTACTGTCCATTTGTTGCAAAACAAAAATATAAGCAACGTGCAACATTTAGGACAGTTGTAATGCCTTAGTCTCCAAATAGCTTACATATGCACTCAATCAACGTTTTTGTGAGAGCTAGAGAAGCGGTCGGCTCATGTTGAAAATTGTGTGCTTTGGGTAAACCTGACCAGAACACTCGTTTAAGATTTTTGGGAGCTGAAGTAGCTGTGAAACCCGTGGAGAAATTTTTCATGCACTGCACATCAGCCAGTTAGATTAATTGTTGTTGTCATTGTAGTATCAGATACCTCACGATATTGCTGCCCCGTTAATTTTTTGCAGTTTTGCTGACTAAAGCTAGTCTTAAACATAATTAGGTGAGTAGTTATAATATAATAACTGATTGGTGTAAGCTCCGTAAACTTGCTAATAATTTTTATCCGGTTCGTTATTCACGAATGTGGTTCTTTATTTGTTCGCAGTTGTACAATCGCGTGTTGTCAGTGTGGGACTTCAACGCCGGAGTGTCATAGTAAGTACGGCTTTGATCTAATATTCATGTATATCGTCCCTTGTATGATGGACGAATAATGGCGTGTCATTACAAAGCTTGTTTGTGACGCCATGTGGAAACACGAAATAAAAAAAAAAAAAAAAAAAAAAAAAAAAAAAAAAAAAAAAAAAAAAAAAAAAAAAAAAAAAAAAAAAAAAAAAAAAAAAAAAAAAAAAAAAAAAAAAAAAAAAACAACAACAACAACAACACGCAGAATAGACAATTCTGCGTCGCGTTGCTCAAGTAATACACTTTCATTCTTCACACGTCATTGTTATTAGTAATAAAATTAATTTTCGACAGAAATCAGGGCAAAATAAACCTTTTAATAAATTTTGAAGGAAATTATGTTTACATAGTAAGTAAGTTGTTTGTAAAATTAGCAATGAATTTTTTTTCTTTAGAAACACTCCAGAAATTACAAAAACATGTCATTAAATAAACCTAAAACAAAAACCTACAAAGAAAAAAACCTAACAAGGTCACTTATTTCTTATTTTATGTTTTATCACTAATTTGACGTAGAATTATTAGGATTACCTCTCCTTATGACTTACCAACTTTTTTGTATTCATATACATGGCAACGCTGTATTTTGTCAACTATCGTAGGACTGATTTAATGCTAAAAAAAGCAGAGATTATTTTAAAAGAATAAGTTAAGAACTGCGAATAAGGTAATAAAACAATTCTGCTTCTTGAGAGTCACTCATGTAGCAAATTACTTTAAATGAACATGTAGGTCTACTATACCAGACTTGTATTGTCCGTTTATTTCAGGGCTGCAGATTCGCCGCTACTTGAATACGATTACAATGCTGACGACGGCGCTTACACCAGGAGTTCTGCTGCTGTAAATATTCTGTCAGTTCACAGTTGTTTTGTATTTACTTCGTGTCTGAACACTATTTTTGGAAACAAAACGATTATGCTTGATCATCTGGTTTCTTTATTTACAAACTCAATCCTATGAAGGCTACTTGTGGTAAATTGAGCACTTTGAAATCCCTGGCTATTGTTTTCCTACTTTAAAATCGTGTATTTTCAACACCTATAGTGGATATAATTCTAGAAGTTCTTAATAAACACAGCGTGTGTTTTACACAGTACTTAAAATTTACTGCCCTGAAGCCACAAATCAATGACTGTTATTCAGTAATTCTCTTGGCAAGACGCTCTTCAAAAGTGCCGCAAACTTGGCAAGATGCTCTTTAAAAATGCTTACTTTACCGTTAATTACCTCTATACGACTGAAATTTTTTTTGCTCTCTTTATACAGAATATTACCAAATTTCGTATCAGTGTATTGGAGGAATGATCATTTCGTCTAAAGGAACAAAAATGTGATGTAAACATAGCCTACGATCGAAAATACATAATTTACGCCATAATGTTTATTTTTAAAACTGGCTTATTGATTGACTTGTTTTGACACTGTGTCTTTAATATTACAGATTATATATACAGTTTCACACATATGCTCGTGTACACCAGTATATAGGCCGTTCACGATAAAGTGAGCACTGCACAAAGTTTTCTTTCAGCAGTTTTTACTATTTCTAATATAGAAAATCCATGTAACTTAACCTGTGTAAATATTTCAAAACTCTCAAAAGTATTGGCCCAATAAAACATATTTTTAATTAACTACAAGTTCCGCTGAGTGCTCAGTTTATAGTGAACAGCCTACATATGTTATTTTTGAACGATTATTGCAATTGGGGGATGTTACAAGCTATAAAAGTACTTTGAACGTACGCCATTGCAGCAAATAGTGTGTCAGAGAAAACCAGAGGGTACACATAAACAGATGAGTAAACAAACAAAGGACTTTGTTTGCAACTGGCAAACATAGATAAACATATACAATTCCACAAGGAATTAAGTCGGTGATTACATAAAAACAAATGAACACAAACGAACACTCAGTCCAAACAAAACTAAGAAAATAAAAAATAAATAAATAAGTCAGATTATTCCACAAAAGGAATTCGGTCAGTAAGTTCGAAACAACAGACAAAAAAATAATTTCAACAACAAACAGACAAAACAAAACGAACGACAAAAAACTGAATGTAGACGACATAGCAGAAACAGACACACCCTAAGGAAAGCGAACGAAAACAATTAGCACAGTAAAACAATGAAAAAAAAAAACAGACGAACAATTGTCTCCTTGCGACAAAACAAAGTGCAATGTTTACGAACCATTTCACAAAAACTATGTGAGATAAAATCAATTTTCGTTAGAACAAAATATAGCCACAATTTACGTGTAAAAAAAAAACCTGACATAAATAAAAATATGATGACGAAAATTACTGTAGACCGTTCTGAAGGTAACAACTTCCCAACCACCAAATATCAGCCAATCACGGATACACACTATCACTGTTAACCACGGCCGAAGAAGAACAGGTCTGGACACTCGCCTGGAAACTTGACCCCATGTTGTTTGGCTGTTGTTCACTTAAGTTCACGATAATGCTATAGGTTTTCGGCGCTGCAGTTAGGGCGGTCGGCTCAAACTCCGCTCACTTCCCTCCCACTAAGATAAACAATTTATCAAAACGTATTTTTTATGAATGTATGAAATACTTTCTTCGCTCACAATTTAAAATCATGGCTCCAGAAATCTTTATTTACTGTATAATGTTAACAATGGAAAAAAAGTGGGCGGAGTTTGAGTCCGACCACCCTAACTGCAGCTCCACTAAAACACAATATTCTCGGTAACTTGGTGAACTGTAGCCAAACAACAAGAGGTCAAGTTTCCAGGCGAGTGTCCAGCGGGCTTATTATGTACCGCCGCCGCAAAGTTGCTTCGTGCGCAAACCCTGCTAACGTAGAGTTTGCTTCGAAAGCTATTATCTACAAACAAGTGGCGTTCGCGCTCACGAGCTCGGACACAAAGACGAAGAAGAAAACTGACGTAAATTTGCGCGGCTATGGGAGGCCACGCAAAGTAACGAATTCCTTGCATCACTCGTCTAAATAATTAATTAAACAATGTCTTTAATAAAATCATGATCATAGAATCATTTTGCAATACTCTAAACTGTTTAAAATAGGTTTACTTTGTTGAAATTCACTTCCGTAACTAGTTTGTATGTTCTGAAATATCAGAGGCGGAACCATAACCTAATTCTGTAGTTTTGCTATATAATTATGGTGTAAAATCGCTATCGAAATTTATGAACAGAATTAAGTAATTCAGTAGAGAATTAATGATAGTATGTAACGGGCTTAACGCATAACTGCTGGAGCTATGCAAACCGAAATAAAGCCCAGTACACACTATCCTTAATTCTCTACTTAATGTCTTACTTATTTCTGTTCATAAATATCGATAGTGATTTTATACCAGAATTACGTAACAAAACTTCTGTTTTGCGTACGCACTGTCATTGTTTACTAAAAAATTTCGGTACATAAAGAATGAGAGAGAGATTTTGGGTCAGCGCTCAACATCGAGGTCTTTACCGCTGGTGGGGGTGAAATGAGGTGAGTATGGAGCAGCGCCGAAATGAAGGGGCGGGGGAAACGGGAGATCCCCGAGAAAACCCGCCACCAGCGGCATCGTCCGGCACGATTTCACACATGTGAAAATCCGGGGACCCCGCCGGGAATCTAACCCGGATCGCCTTGGTGGAAGGCGAGAGGTCTGACCTCTCGGCCACCGCGGCCCCGGGTACTTAAGGAAGACAAATATATTTGGGATGTTGGTTGCTGTAACAAATGAAGCATGACTGTAGAATTCCTGAAAGATATTTCACAAACAAGACACTCATGTGACTACCAAATAAGCTACACGATTTAGGTTTTGATAACTCCGACAGCCATTGTTTTTTTAGCAGGAAACAAGAATTTTATTTCTATTCAAATCACATTGGCAACCCTTCCTATGTATTTCAAATGCGCGGTGGCTGGAACTGTACATTCATCATGCGCATGAACATACGGTACACTACGATACAAAATATGACGGGCTCTATCTGTGAAATTAAGTACGGAATTCTGTCTTGAACCGGCGTAGTTACGGTACACATTGTCGCGGTGCTTATTGTACTGAATTAGATACGGAATTCAGTGCTGAATTATAGATAGTGTATACTGGGATAATTACAAGAGAGTTTAACTTATTTGGGAATTACATACGTGTCTTGTCTGTGAAATAGTTTTCGACAATTCTACAGTTATACTTTACGAATTATAGCAACAAACATCACAAATAATATCTTCTTCTTCGTGTACCGAAAAATGTTTGTAAACAGTGAAAGTTTGTACGCTACATAATTCTGATATAAAATCGCTATCGATATTTGCGATCAGAAATAAGCGAGGAATTGAGTAGAGAATTAGGGATAGTGTGAACCGGAATTGAGAATTAGACAGTTTCGCTGATATTTTGTTACATGATCAATTGAACGCTCTATTACAGGCTAATATAGGGGATTGTGTACTGTAGCGGGGGTGGGGAGAACGATTTTTTTAAACAAAAAAGTTTGGTATAGGACACTGCATGTTATGAGCTGCAATATGATCACGCATAGACCATCAGCATTAGTCTTGCGCCCATTGATATTGAGAGGTTTGTGCATATATCTATGGAGTAAACAGAGGTAAGTGATGACCACCATCTCTTATCTAAGGTGATGGCAGACTGAAAACCATGTACGGAGGGATGTAGAAGACAAGAACATTGCCAGATGTGTCGACGGGTGGTGGATGTGTTTTTGTTGGCCCTCGTAGGGTACGTGACAGGGTTCTGTGTAGGTTACCTTGCCAAGACATTGCCCTTGCTGGGAGGGATATTTATCGGCATCTTCGTCGTGTCCACGCTGCTGTCGTCCAGTTTGTTCAACGTGACGTTACATTCGCACCCCTTCTTGAGTTGCCACATCACTGGCACCACCGTGGCATACTTCGTCGCGCTTTGATGCTGAACGTGAGTTCCTGCTGATGTACTGTATTTGTCATTGTTGTATCAGTGCCATGTCTAGTAGTTTTGAAATGATTTCTATAATATAAAAATAACCTTACATTGATATCAAATAATAATAACATTCTTTTGACACCTAATATACATTTATTTATACGCTAATATTTTCGTAGAAATAAACCACATACATATTTATTAGAATCCTCCCTTCAAAAATATCCCAAATTTCGTCAAAATAATGAGCCGAAATTAATCAAAATATTTTTTTATCTGGCAAACTGTGCATTATTTTGCAAAAAAAAAAAAAAAAAACGCACAGTGACTGTTGTATTACTGTACAATCTTAAATTTTCTTAAAGCATTGTGTTAAAAATCATGTCAGTTCTTTTCACTGATTAAAAAAAAAAAAGCCTTAGCCAAGTGCCACGTGACCGAAACACTGCCAGGATTTCTGTTCACATGGAAGGAAGCCTGAGGAGAGATATATAGGTAAGAGCTTACAACGAGGTTCCGAACGCTGGGGAGAATGGTATAGGGTGAGTACAGAATGGCTACGAAATCTAGGAGCAGAGAAACGGGAGCAGCCCGAGAAATCCTGTCCGTCAACGGCAACGCCCACCAAGTTTCCAATACAGGCTACGCATAACTCGGGATCGAACCCGGATAGTCATTGTGGGAAGCTATATGTTCTAGCCACTAGACTTCCATGGCTTCTAAATCTGTGCAGCCGTCAATATATATATATATATATATATATATATATATATATATATATATATATATATATATATATATATATATATATATATAGGCCTAGTCTAGTTTGAAACACGAAGGCGATGTGGCAGGATTAATAATTTGAGCTAACAGGCTGAAATGTGTCATGGTGTTTTCTTACAAATTGACAATAAAGTGATCTTTACTTTAAATTTAAATTAAATTATGTGCATTACTCCACGAACTATACAATGCTATGCTACTTTGGAATACCTCAATGTAACATGTCATATTTAAGGGGGATTGATCCCTGTCAGATCGGTTTTACGGTTTTTCTTATAAATCAGGGAATAGAGACACTGATTTACTTTCTTCACGCTGACAAGGCATAGTTTATTGTTTCATTCACTTTTTGGAATCCATATGGCATTACTTCTGTTAATGTTGTGGCCTGTGTAGTCGCTCCCGTAAATGAAGCAATTTTTCCTTTTCAGCTGTTTCCCGTTACAAAATAATGAATTTATAATGGTTCATACATCAACACAAAATCGGCTAAGTTTGTATCTATGCCTTGTCGTGACAAAAATTTTGATACATCGATTGGAACAGAAGTTATCGAGAAGAAACTGATAAATCCAAGGTAGTAGGGATAAATACCCCTTAACCTGTTTATCTGCTTTAAATAATTAGCTGTTTAATGTAAGCTCTTTATATTGGAATCCACATATCACACTACATACACTGTTAGTTTTGACAGCTACCTATTGGTTGGAAATTACTGTTAATATTACAATGCCTGTCTTAATGCAAGACAGAATCACAATAACGCAATGGACACAACGCGAAAGACTCGATGCGACACAAAAAATTTTCGTAATTAGGAACACAACTCCTTCTGCCACGCGACAAAATTTTCAAGGAAAATATTACAATATTATAGTTTATTGCAACTACATGCTAACATCGTGTAGTACGAAGGCCGTATATGTATCAGTATTAAAATTTTTAAAAATGTTAATTGCAGTATATTTCAAATACACTGGGCATTACCAAATGTGATAATAAAGTTACAATTAATTACAAATAAAAAATGTAACATTTGCTTATAATAACAAACAAAAATCTTTCGTAAAATAAATAAACGCAATTTACTACCAAATCACCAGTTTCGCCAACATTTGACCACAAAATTAAAATGTGTTTTTCAGCTTTGTCCCATCCGGTATTTTGAATCCGCGTCGCGTCCACCATTTTGGTCACGCTGACGTCACAGAAACCTAAGCGCTTATTGGTTGAGATCTTTTTTTATTCGCGTTGCGACAGTCACGTCATGTCGGTCACGCTATTATGATTCTAGTGTATCATGGAGAGAGAAAAAAAACTGTTGTTCGCAATTACCGTTACACGTTTTTATTATCTTCTCTGATTTCAGCCATAACGATAATCATATTTTGATTTCATAGGCTTGTAAAACAAAACCATAGTTATTTAATCTATAGCTGGTGTTAAAGCCATGTGTTACTCACTATTCTAACGATGACGCATCATATGGTACACTTCAGACAACTACACCAAATATTTTAGATTCGTCTTTGTTCTTGTTGTCTTATCTTGCTGACAATGAACGCTAAACAAATCTTACAAGTAATATTGATGTATAGGCCGTTCACGATAAGTGGGCACTGCATTAAGTTTTATTTCAGCCGTTTTGCAGCCATCGTTATCAATTTTAATAAGAAAACTTCCATGTGTGAACGTTTCAACACTCTCAAAAGTTAACATCTATTGGCCCAATAAGGCATATTTTAAATTAATTACAAGTTCTACTGATTACTCAGTTTAAAGTGAACCGCCTATAAAGTGATTGCTCTTTACTTAAGGCATTGATATCGAGTAGACTTGTCACAATGATTGGCACATCCACGAATTATAGAGGCTAATATGTTTCCCTCAAAACATTTTCATTTACATATTTAATTATTTTCCTCGACAAAACTGTCATAAAAATAACAGCATTGTTGTGTTGAAAACGCGATGCGGGAAGTACGAATGTAGTTTTAAATAGTCACGATTCGAAAGGAAAATTCTCGAGAATTTTTCTCCAATTAGCTTGGAATGATGTAATGGTTAGCAAATGTGCTGTTTTAAAGAAAAAAATTCGATTCTTTTAAGTTTTACTTTCCTCCCTTTATCCGCTATGACTTATTTGCCTTTTTTTGCCGTTGTTTTTCTCTTAAGTATAAATCGTCCTGCTCTCTGCTTGGTATGTTCGCGAAGTGGGTTTCAAAATTATTGCACAGTTTTACAAATTTATTTTCACATCCATGAGGCTTGAATTCCCGCTTTCTATTGGACCCAACAGCTGCCAACCAATTTTCGCCTTTTTAGCGCAAAGTTAAATTAAATTAGCGTTTGATAATCCTGAATATGTCTTTCTGTTCATATGTTCAGGTAAGAATATATATATATATATATATATATATATATATATATATATATATATATATATAGGGTGAGTCAGGACGGAACCTGTTAATTTCGTGTGATGATAACTCCCAGAAAACCACGTCGAAAACCTGTTCTCAATTTTTCTCTAAAGTTAGTATTGTGGGAGTAATAACACTCTGGAAATAGATTTTCAAATTACAATTCAATTAAAATTTCAAAAACGACTTAACATTAAATAACGAAACGTTGAACAGTGTCTTACAAATAACTTTACTTCTTTCTCAGTAGTTTAGTTTGGTAATGTAATTGACCCATCATTTTTCAAATGGGGCACGACACTTTTCTTCTGCTTGAAACTTCGGAACACTTCACTGTAATTCATGTTCTACCACATATTAATAAACAGGCAAGGAAGATTAATAATAAAAGGCTGTCTTGTTGAAAATTATTTGAATTAGCCGTTTTCGAGAAAATCAAATGTAAATTTAATGTACTTTTTTGTAACGCCTGAAACATATGCAGGTACCGTCACTTCCTTGCAAGGAGTGTAACCGAACTAATAGGCAGGTCGCATTATTGTTGCGACGGATTTATCATTTGAGATTTGTTACACGGATGGTGTAAAAATAGGTGCATAGTGCTGTAAAGCTGTTGCACTCTGTGGGCAACAAAAACCGCACTATTGAAATAAAAACTACATGTGTATGGAAATGTTCGCCAAGTTTTACAAAATCGTAGATCCAGGTAACCCCTTTGTTACTAGTGACAGTAAATTAGTCACTGTCTACACACCAAGTGCACATTTTGTATTGTCAGTTATAAAATGTTTTGCATCAGAGCATGGGGTATCTGCATTGCGTAATGGTTAGGACGCACTCATTGGAGGACTAAAGCGATTTATTGTTCAGTTATCAGAGGGGTTACCCGGATGTACGATTTTGTAAAACTTGGCGAACATTGCCATAAACTTATAGGTTTTATTTTAATAGTGCAGTTTTCTTGCCCACAGAGTACAACAGCTTTACAGCACTATGCACCTACTTTTACACCACCCGTGTAACAAATCTCAAATGATAAATCCGTCGCAACAATAATGCGACATGCCTATTAGTTCAGTTACACGCCTTGCACGGAAGTCGCCGTGCCTGCATATGTTTCAGGCGTTGAAAAAAATTAATTTTACATATAACTTTCTCGAAAACGGCTAACTCTAGCCATTTTCGGCAAGACGACATTTTTTTATTAATCTTCCTCGCCTGTTTATTATTATGTAGTAGAACATGAATTACAGTGAAGTGTTCCGAAGTTTCAAGCAGCAGAAAAGTGCCGTGTCCAATGTGAACAATGATGGGTCAATTACATTACCAAATTGAATTACTGTGAATGAAGTAAAGTAATTAATAAGACACTGTACAAAGTTTCGTTATTTAATGTTAAGTAGTTTATGAAATTTTAATTGAAATGTAATTTGAAGGTCTATTTTCAGAGTGGCATTACTCCCACAATTTTCACTTTAGAGAAAAATTGAAAACACGTTTTCGACATGGTTTTCTGAGAGTTATCACCACACGAAACTAACAGACTCCGTCCTGACTCATAAATAAATAAATAAATAAATAAATAAATAAATAAATAAATATATATATATATATATATATATACTATGGAAACGTAAAACGTGTTCTGTTCCGTTGTTTTTTACTTACTATCCAATACTAACTTTTATTTATATACACCTGTTGTGAGATCTTAGGAGTTTAATTTTGTTCTGTGTGTTTCACTATGTTCGTACGTGGTTTTCGTTGGGATAACATTATATTCACACGATATATTCACGAATTTATCAGTAAGACATTATACAGTATCCCAACACCATAAGTAAAGTGTGAATTGAATTTTTCAATTATTTTGTTCCAGTAAATAGTCGTGTTCTTTCTATTAAATTTATTTAGACCAGCGTGTTTTGTCTTTAACTAAATGGGATGACTGGGCAAACAACATGAAACATTTACATTAAAACTTGCCAGAGAGTACTGAGTTACACAGAAACAGGGCGTATGCTGAGGCTAATACTTAGTAAACAAAATAGGGATACATGAAAGACCTGAGTTCGAGTCTCGTACATGAGATCCTGATCTCGGTTTTCAATGGTTTTCCAAAATAACTCCAGACGAATCCGAGGATGGCTCATATATGGCCATGGCTGATTCCCTTCTAGTTCCATATTATCTTAGACACTGTTTTCGTCTCTACCTCTCTGTCGATGACAGGTTAAGCCCTACTACCTGTTATGCATTGCAAAGTGATCACCTTTGTATCTCCTGTTGTTCCGTTCCGCGATTTAATATGGTTCTACAACGTGGTATAGTAAAACATAACAGTGTAAGTAATGAACTTAATATACAGGTTTCAACATACTCAAAAGTTAACTTCTAAGGTAAAAATAAAAATAAATATAGTACTCATCAGAAGTGTTAACTGTGTTGTAATCAGTTTATACTTGCTTATATACTCTACAGTTGTTGAAGATAACTGTATTGTACAGCACATAACTGAAATAGCTTCGCATGCTTAAAATGCTGCATGCGTTAACTGATAAGAGGTAAATTGCAAAATTGCAGTTTAACGCGCGTTAACATAGCGACTTGCACAAAGTTTTATCTGATGTAATTACAGATATTAGACGTAGCTTCGTGATGTGCAACTGCACTGCCTATAAAGCAACTATAGTCATAGTGGTTTTAATTGCTTGTGTAATTGCCAGCTGTTTACTATCAACAAATACTGGTAGAGTTTAATAGTGACCATTAGATTAATGTCTGCGTTATTCTGACAGAAAGCCATTTCTAGGTAAAGTAATACACATGAACATCACTTCCTGTTCAGAAATGCATTACATTTGTGTTTTCATGGATACATTAGCTCCGAAACTGTGGTCACTGATCTTCGTCTACTTACACAATTAAATTTTATTCTTGAAAATTAGCTGCGTATCCTCAGTTTAGTGCTCAATTTTCTACAAAACGTCCGGCGTTATTTAGCGAAGCTCCCAAGTTATCAGAATTATGCGTAATTAAATAAAGGGTTTTGTAAACGTCTCGTTAACTTAGCAGTTTTAAATATGTAGACCCCTAACAGTAATGCTTACACAAACTTGTAGAGTTTGATAGACTAACGAGCTTCAGCGATAATACTGTGGCAAGTCCGACAAGGCATAGCAAAGAATGTTAGACAGCGAATGAAACAGTAAATCAGTGATGTAACTTCTGCGGCACGTTTGAGTAAAACTTTAGGTAACTTCTAAACAAAACAAAACACTTTTAAGCATTGCATATGATTCTGATTCCCCTAATTGTTTTGAAAGGTAAATTAAACAAGAACGTTAAAGATTTGCGCCTGTATAATTTAAAGAATTTTTACAAAATAAAATTTAACAGTTTCGTGTTAGAAGTAGAGCTGTGGAACGCAACCAAAAGCGATGGGTTTTTCTCTGTTTAAAGAGAGGTTTTTTAAATAAGCGTTTGGCCGTTCCAAATATTTACGTGTCTGAAATCATTTAACCGAAATTCACACACGATATGAATTTGGTACAAACAATCTGTGACGCCGTAATTTCCCTCGTGCTGATTTTGGGGATATCATTAAAATATTATTAAATATCAAGTTTATATAAACAAATCGCCATGTCTGCATAAGTAACGGAAAAATTATTATGTTATACATAATTTCGTTTCAATAATTAAACGTATGTAAAACTGCGAGAACAAATTTAAAAATAAACGCACGCATTACTGTGTGTGCATCCTAGAAAAGTCTCATAAATATGCGAGTTTCCATTGGAGCTAGTTGCCTTCCATAAACTGACGGATACTTCTGGGGAATTTTTTACCAGCACTTCTTCGTAAAGCAACGAAAAATATTTGTAACAACGACACCAAATGTTTGTGAGAGATTTTAGCAACTGTTGTTTAATACTCCTTAGTAACATACAAATAAATTCCACTGGCATTCGGTATCACTAGAAATACTCTCATGTACACCGTTATACATTTTAACGGAAATGTTTCGTTAATAAACGGAAATACAGTCCGTAAAACTAAAATACGGAAATGTCTATAGTAAATATACATATACGTAATGGTACGTAATATGTCGATAAGTCTGCAGACACTTGCACGAAATAAAGCGTAAATTTATTGGTTAGAGAGCTGTAAATATTCCGGATATATTTTGGTAACATCACCGATAAATCTGCAATATTGTATAAATGCTATTGTATCATTAGACCTGTAAGTATGTCTTCAGTTACGTGTGGTGAAACTGTTTTACGGAAACGTCTGTTGGCTTAGGGAAATAAGTTATTTCTGTGAATTTACGGAGGTATCCGGAGAAATTGTTACCGGAAATCGACGGAGAATAATTTTCACAGTGAAGCCATCTCCTGATTATTCTTTCCTCCATGGAGTGTGTGTCTTGCAAAGGACGTGGATGTATATACTTATATCTATGGCGTCAACAACAGTAAACATGCGCGGAACGTAATAGCACGCGAAGAGGGGCAACTGATGGCAACGAACAGACCTTACTTGACGCTATTTCTGTCGGCGTCCTTGGGATGCGCGACAGGCTTCGTCCTGGGTTTCCTCGCCAAGAGGTCACTACTGCTGTTGGGGGTGGCCTTTATCGGCGCCGTCATCTTCACCAGGGTGCGGTCCTCCAGCTTTGCCGAAGTCTTACAAACGTGGCGGGAGTTCTTACAGCGCCGCCCCATACTTGTCGGCTGCTACGTCGCCGGCTTTGTAGCGGGGTACCTCATCCTCTGATGTCCTATGTGAGTACAGTTTCTTGCTCCACCGGAGCTGATATGCTATTGCTGGTGGTACAGTTGTGATCAGTGTTAAGACACCAATATATTTGGGACACCCACACCGACCATGATTTAAGTATAAAGTTAGTTTTTTCCGTAATGAACTCGTTGTAGGTTGTCGTGTGGGTCTTTCGGAAACACATTACAAATATAGTTTACTGATATAGTTATTAACATTGCCTTTAACTCGGGGCTTCGCTTGAGCTAGGACAGTTGTGGGGATAAATAACTGATGACGGTTCTAGGAATTTATGAACAACTTAGACGTTAAGGTTGACTATTGACTTAAATACATAGGTCTTTATAACTGTATAGTGACAGTTCTACGAAAACATAGACATAAAGGGTGACTATAGGCATAAATAAATACTCAACTGATTAGTGATAGTGCCACGAGTTTATAAACAAGTCAAACATTAAGTCCAGCGGTGGTGCTAAATACATAAATATCTAAGCAATGACATTTCTGCAAGTTTATTGAGGCTACAGTAATTATGAAGATAAGCTAAATAAATAGTGACGGTACTGTGTGTTAATAAAGAAGGAGGTCATAAATTCTGCATTAGGCCTAAACTTGTTATTCGGCAACAGTTTCAACACATATAAGTTAACATAAAAATGTTTAATTATTTAGATGAGGTGAATTGTATAGGCCTAATCGTAGTTGACGTTCCCGCCTGTGATGCCAAAGGCTGTGAGAATGTAGTCGACTAGGCCCCTCTTCATGACACGGCGATGAATGAGCAGTAGGCGGCCTATCCTGTAGTCTAGGTGACCATGATGAGAAGACCCAGCTTGACTGACTACACTGCTCTATAGGTATTGCAGTCTAGTTGGCCTCAGTGGCTCGGGTATGGTTGCGGAGATCCACTGTCGGATTGACGTAACGGCAGCCTACTTACATTTTTTAATTTTGACCATTGCACTCAAAACACTAAACTACAGGGGAAATGTTAATGTATTCAATGAAATCTTAGAATAAGATTATACAGAGTGCTCCCTAACTACATATACAAACGTTGTGATGTGATTCCCTGAACGAAATTTGGTATAAATCTAAACGAAATATGTCATACAGTAATTCAAGGTATCATCTTTCAAAAGTCTTTATTTTAAATGGTTTAAACTGAAAATTATAATACCTAGAGACACGGAAATATTCGAGCAAATATGTTTCTTTAAACACTACCTACCTGACATAATAAAAGAGGTTTTGAGTGCTATCATCATCTACAATAAAAAAGTGGTGTAGGCCTATTATATTTAAGAGTACTTTGATGAAAAAATTTTTTACTCGAAAATAGCTTGAGATTGTCACATGAAAATAAAGTGTTTTGTATATTAACACATGAGTGTGACGTCTTTAAAGCAATAATAATGCTCTAATGGTTACACACACCACACTAGAGGGATAACCAACGGCCGCAGATTATTTTCAATATTGAAATCTGGTAGATCAATAAAGCATTCATAGGTAAGCCTAATCGTTTACATATGGTAACAATATAAAATTGGTAAGGCCTAATTGACTATAAACGTGTAACTATATAACGAAGGAGCTATTTCATAAAATTGTACGTACTGTATGTTTAAAATTAAAGAACTTGGAAGAAAGTTGTTTCCGAAATCCCGTGACATGCATTGCACATCTGATCGAATTTTTTTTTTTGCTGAAACTCAAGTTTACTCACAAATGTTTTATACATTTAGTAATTGAGTGTTATAGTTGTTTGTACATGTACAGTATATGTACGCATATCGGCCAGTGAAATTACACTTGAACTTCCTGATTTTTTGTCGCGCAGCGACTAGGGCACTCACGTCTCATCAAGGCGATCCGGACTCGATTCTCGGAGGGATCGACTCGGATTTTCGAATGTGGGAATCATGCCGGATGTAGCCGTTGTTGGTGAGCGGAATTTCTTGGGGATCTACCGTTTCCGTTCCTCTTCATACCGGCGATGCTCCATATTCATCCAGTATCAACCACTTACTAATGCTAATGACTTAGCTATTAAGGTGGCCGCCTGACGTATTGTGGGCGTTCGAGTCCGTCCTAGATGTGCGGAAATCTAAGGGCAACATAACACGCACATCGCACCTTACTCTAGTCTTTAGTTGTTAGTCACTGAACTGTAATGATGTCTTCTCGCCAATAACCTACTGTTATGAGATATTCAGTTGTGTACCAACATATATATATATATATATATATATATATATATATATATATATATATAAACCAAGATTGATATGCCTAATAAAAGACTCAAAACACCCACTTTTGCCATTTTTTAACCGTGAGAAAATAAACTTCAAATATTTATGAAGGACCTGGAAAGGGCACACATGCATGCAACGATTTTAGAATGTTATTCCTAAGCAGACGTCACTCATGTACGTTCTCAGTAAACTTGCATCGGCCGAAGCTCTGCACGGAGCTCGGCAGCCGGGGCAAATTGGCAACCTAAGTGCCGATAAATTTCTCTTTACTCTTCACTCACGATTCAAAATGTTCGAGATAATGTGAGCACTAAAAATCTAACCATTGAAAAATATCACTAGTCGTTACTGCATATAATTAAACATGAACTATAGTTGCCATATTGCTTGTATGGTTGGCAGCGAAACTACACCACAGAATAAATAATTGTTAACAGAAGCGACAAGGAAAGCTTTTTCATTGTTGTTATCGTACCAGCTCTCGGGGCGTACAGGAAAGTAAACAAATCCATGTGGAAACTGATACCTTATGGTTTAAACAACCGCTTATATTTATAGAAATACTGTAATTTGCTTGTATCTCATTTACAAGTTTATAAATTGTAAATGTAACTTTACTTACGCATCAATTTCCTCACAGATAATAAAATAGGTCATACTAAACTGCAGTCTAACCAAACTTCAACGATACAATTTGACTGATTCTTATTGTACTTTGAATATATTAACATGTGGAAGGAAAGTACAAATTTTCTGAACGGAACAATGGAACGAGAGTCTATAAAGTGTTTGCTTGAGCTCGAACTATTTGTACACCTATTTGTTCGGAAAACAAAGGGAAATGTTTCACAGTATGAACATTACGATGGCTGCAGCGATCATCAAAGGAGAGTTGTCCCCTGCGTGTGTTCGGATGCGGGTCACCACTGCACGGTACACACAGCCGCCGGACCAGTTTCCGTGTTCGCCCGCAAGACAGCGCTGCGGTCTGTGGCGTCGACCTTCGCCGGCAGAGTAGCAGGACCTCGGCTGCTGTAGTCCTTCCAGTTCCTGAGCAACCAAACTTAACATGCACGGTTGATTCTCCTCTCTAACAGATTGTTTCCTGTGTAGTCCTGCTTTGAGTTTGTGCTAGTAATTTTCGTATATTAAATTGATTTACAATACATATACGTGTAATATCTTTAAGATATTTCGTGGCAAGCTTATATTAGGTATAGGAATGCTTAAGGGGTATGAAACTGTTGTCTTCTTGTCAGTAATTGAGGGCGTTGTAATGGTAAAAATTATTTTCAACAGTTTTGTGTTTTTTGATCAAATACTAGGGTAGGAATGTACGAAAGGAGCAACAGTAATTACAACCAATAATGACGTTGATTATGAGACACTGTTTTTATTTTGTTTAGCAGTGACAATTTCGAAATTGCGCTGTATTACCCTTGTTTCTCTATATTTTACAAATAAATGTTAAATCACCAATAAACAATGCAAATAGTTTCATATAACTCTACAAAGGAGTTTGCATGCATTGCTATTTAAATTTTTTAAGATAAAATAAAAGTTTTAAAGCAGTAAACACTATAATTGAAGGCTATCAAGTAGGTTATGTCCTGCGGGACGGTTGGTTACGGGAAGGTAAGTAGTTAGGTAATAGAGCTGAATGCCTCGTTGACAGCGAGGTCATTAAATAATGACCTTATGTACAAGACAAACACGATACGAGAGGAGGAAGTAACCATGGCCTAGTATTCACTTGGAATGATTTCAGAAAACCGTCATGAGAATGGTCGAATCGCGAATCAAACCGAAGAACTCCCGAATACGAATCAAGTGATTTCATTCTGAGCCGCTCTTTATGGGTGTTCAAGTGCGATAAAATCATAATTTTGTATCTTCACGAAATAGTGTTAGTTTTGTAGACGATACTTGTGAGTAGAGTTTCCTCTTACAAAACAATTTTAGCTTTCACAGTTTTCTCATAACTGTGCGCCAAAGTAAAAATTTGCTCGTTCTGTTGCCATGCAATTAGTGTAAATTAACTGACCTATTTGAATAAAATAATTCACTCTGACGTTACATCACATGAACTGTGCAATAAAGTATTTAAAATACCATTAAGTAATATATTGAATTTTTGAAAAAATCGCAAAATTTCAGGGGAAAAAATTGAAAGTTCAGCAATTTTTTAAAATACAAAAATTGTTCACTGTATTGTTTAAAAATATTTTAGTACGTAGCCCGTGGCATGTTATTTGACTACGAATTATTTCACTTACGTAAGTCAATTGGTGTTCACTATTTGCATGGCAGCAGAAAACGCCAATTTTGACTTTGACGCACCGTTATGAGAAAACTATGCGAGTTAAAATTGTTTCGTGAGAGAAAAATGTACTCACAAGTATCGTCTACAAAACTAACGCTATTGAATATAAATATAAATTTATGATTTTATCGCACTTGAACACCCATAAGAAGCCTCCCTACCTGCGCTTCAAAAGCGTTGCAGCGAGTTACGACTATTCTCTTTTTGGCGAAACTATTTAACGCTTATTATATCTGTATACCTACGAAAATAATACACACTTCAAACTATGACGCTATAGTTTTAAAAATTCGCTACGTTTATTAGAAACATTATTTTCTGGTCCCCCAACACAGCCAAAAATGGCATTTTCAGACTACAGTATCTGGAAAATTAACAATCGGATGCGAAAAAACGTAGCTATAGAAACAAGCGTTAGACTTTGAACTACGCTTCCCATAAATAAAATAATATGGTCACCGCTCTAAGTCCCATAAGGAAAAGGATAATATTAAAGCACTGCTCGCCATCTGAGTAGCTTGCGCGGAGAGGCGATAATACATTACATACGTCGGTTAGTGTCACTCTTACCGCTTCTGCGTCACACACACACACACACACACACACACACAAACACAGCCTATCTAGGGAGGCCCCTTAATTTCGGGTGCTGCTTTCCATACTCATAATATACTCTGCATAAATATAAATATATATAACACAGTTGGAGATACATTACATATCACACACACACACACACACACACACACACACACACACACACACACACACACACATATATATATATATATATATTTCCAACTGTGACTTTTAGGTTAATTTGCACCCGCATTAAAAGAAAGCAGTCTTAATACTAATACTGGTAACTTCCGTTAGGTTCGTGGAAGCTGCAAATCGAGGCGGGAAGTGTGACTCTTATCTCGTTCTTGCTGTGCAGCGCTAGTGCAAGAGAAACGCCGTAAGTTGAAATGTGCGTACTCTGTTCTAAACTTTTACTCGTGAATAAAAAATATAGAAACTATTATGCACAATAAACGAGTAGTGTTTTTCTTCTTGCGATAAATGCGCCCAATTCAACGCTCTAGTCTTTGTTCAACTTCCGCCATCCAAATACAATCACCAAGGTAACTAAAGAAAGTCGTTTTCGACGGTCGTAGAATTGCCGCAGACATCCGAGGCTAAACAATTATCCTAACTTCGATTCGGATTCCCAGCGGAAGTGATTATCAAACAAGGAAACGCGTAATCAAAGTGCCAGGATAATATTACGACAATTACCATAGGCGGCCACTGCTCAAGTTATGCACGGTCGGGATTTTTTGGTGGTTTGACGTAGAATTGCGGCTTGTGGGCGGAAAGAACCTCCGGCATGTGTTGCAAGGTCGGCGCAGGTGGTCAGTGCTCGTGGTGACCACACCCAGACACAGTCGAGGCCAGCGCAGGTCCTGGAGCCTCAGGCGATACACTTTCACTGAAAACTATACCGCGACAAAATTATACCTGCAATTTTCAGCTCTGTACTCTGTCATGAAATACTTACACCCCACTTCTACACTATGATTAGAATTTTTATGTTGCCTTTGTTCAAGACAAAAGAGTAAATAGGAATAAAAGAGCCTTTAAAATTTCGCACTATAAAATTATTATTTAGTAAGCTACGTGTAAATTACAAATCCAGATTTAGTTCAGACCGTAATGCCTATTCATTACTGCCAATAACCTCTACGGGAACAAAAAAAATTCTGAACATATTAAATGAATGTACTGGAAAATTTTAACAGGAAAACTCTAACATTTGTGGGAATCGGGTACATGTATGAAAACTCTCAGGACACTGTAAAATTTAATAAAGTTGTTATCTGAGAACTTTTTGGATATTTTATTTTTACAAGAGAACTAGCAGTCCCCCGCGGCTTTACTCGCGAGTATTATTCGTAACTGATAATATTTACTTTAATTGAAAAACCTCTTTGTACATAAGATTGGTACTTCAGTCATCAAGTGTTAGAATGTCCAAGCGGCTAGTTGAACTAATTCTGCAGCAGGATAAGTAGCTATAGCTGTCCACGCGAAAAGCAGTCTTAAGTTTGTCCCTGCCACTAACAGCGACTTCGCCT
>PNEQ01087252.1:17701-48629 GCA_003012365.1 Medauroidea extradentata | reverse complement strand
GACACAGGAGTAATTGTGTGCAGAACTAATTGTGTTGTGAGAGTTCTAGTTGATTACTGTTTTGTGTATTTCGTAGCTTTGTGAGCTATTAAATCCAGTACTTAATTTAACTCTTTTATTTGTAATTATAAGACCTCTATCCCAAAGAACTCATGGGAATTGCCCACATATAAAGTTTGTGCTCTTCAAACTTGTAACATTATGTACTAACATTAGCTGTATGGTGGAGTGAGAGAAAGAAGGAAAACTACCTTTTCTAGAGGTAATGGTAATAAAGAATCCAGATTGTCAACTGGGACACAGTGTTTATTGTAAACCAACCCACAACTCACACCAACAGATATCTCGATTCCAGCTTATATCATTCGCCTTAGCAAAAGAAACGGTTGACTCTACCATGGTCAAACATGCAAGGGAAATAAGTGTAAAAGCAAACCTACTTGAGGAACTAAACGACATTACAACAACTCCACAGGCCAAAGGATATAAGAAGAAACAGATACAACTTGTCATGTACAAACAGTCAAGAATAAACAAAAAATAAAATTTCTAAAAAGTTGCTTTTTTCCATGTGTTCAAAGTGTATCCGACCACATAAGTAGGCTGTTGAAGGAACACTAAATACACACAATACAAAAGCTGTCAAGGAAGATGGAAACCATCCTACCTTTCGATAAGAACAAAATTCCAGTTGAACAGCTTGCCGGAGTATATTAAGTTCCATGTTCATGAGGCTGCTCTATGCATTGGACATGCAGTAAAGAAAATAGTTACCAGGAATAAGAAACACATTTACAGTTACAAACATGAAAACTATATATCAGCAATAGCCAAACATTCATCCATTACTAAACATGGAGTGAACTTCAGGCAGTACCAGATCATTGCCATCAAAAAATACAGTGCAAGAACTGTACGAGAAGCCATAGAAATCATGCAACACCTGGAAAATATCAACAGAGATTATGGATACAATCTAAGTAAAACCTGGGCAATCATTATTCAGAAATCTAAACAGAACACAATCCATGTTGAAAATCCATCATGTGCCAGAATACTGGCCAATCAGGAGAGGTCAGTTGTGATTGTTTGTTAGAGACAATGAGGGCATGCCTTGCTCTCATTGGCCACCTAGGCAGCCATCCTAATACAAGGTCCCCTGAGGCATCCTATGTATAAGGCCTCCTCAACTCCTTGCCTTCAGTTCAAGTGCGACACTAAAGATGCTCACTAAAATGTATGGCGAAACATCAGTTCCTGCAACCAAGAAGATGAGGTGCCAGCCTGGAAGTCAAGACTTGTCAGCTAGAGAATGGCTGCAAAAGCCTGCAAAATTCTATTTTAAGCAAATCTGGAAAATAAAATATGTATTTTGTATCTTCTTTTAGACAGTATATAGTGATATATTAATATTTTTTTAAGTTTTATAGAAACATATATTTCAAGAAATACAAAAAAGATTGTACGTCTACAAATAAGTTTCGGAATTCACAGGATTCACACATTTGTTTGTAGCTTTATACAACCCAGTGCTTAATAGTCATGCAGTAAGGTTGGTGCAGTCATTTAAAATAAGCTCTGCAATCTTTAAAGAGCAATGGTATACCAGAGTACATCAGGCTACGTAACTGACTGACAGTATACAGAAATGAACATTACAGTTTTATGGGCAGGTCATCAACACAGTGCAAGGCAAAGAGTCTACAAGAAACAGGTCGAGACACATTCGGATCTAAAGTAGAAACTAAAGAAGATCCTTGTGAAACCTCCATCAGTGGTAAATGTGTATCACCAAGGGGACATGGTAGCAGGAAAGAATTTCTTACTGTGAGCTGGGCTAGCTCACCCTCATTATGTTTCATCGTGTGTTCCTGACCATATTCGTTTCTGAAAAGATTTGAACTGTGAGCCTACGAGCCCCCGCCAATGAACTCGTTACTCCCCCTCTCCTCACCCGATGTCATATGTTCGTGTATCTTCGGGCAGCCTCTGCCGTCTTCGTGCCTACCCACCCCTTCCCATCCCGGCCGGCTAGTCCGTGCCGCCGACGCTTGCCTCCGGGCACTCTGCCTTCGCTTCTCGACCAGCATGGTTCAAGGGATCAACTCATGGCAGACGGGGCACCCGTGACTTCTGGTAATGTTGGTATGATTTGCTTTGATTCTTAGTTTCTCTAAATTGTTTAGCTTTCGCGTTTTGTTTCTGCTTTAAGTAATTAATTCGTTTTCTGTTATGTGGTACCGTTTCGGCCACGAGCTGACCAACGCCCCATTTAACTTTTCAGTGTGGTATGTATTTTTGGTTGATGTTACACAAATTGTTAATAATGCCATTTAATTCTGGATCGCCATTTGTTATGAATGATAGAGTGTAAATTTTCGCTAAATAAACCTAGCAGTTATTTGAATTTTCTGAGTTTAATTCAGTATTGTTTGAGACTATTTTACCTTGTCCCAGTGTGTGAAATTACGTCACCTTTTGGGTTAGTGGTGGGTGTGGTAGGAAGAGTGTACCTTGGTATGAGACATGTGTTTCTCGTCCTAGACTCACAGCCTTTGATATTTAATATTGTGCTGGCAGTGTAAGAAACGGGCACAACTGTTAAGGAAAAATTGGTTGAGGCTATAATTATTAGGTCTTGAAGAAATAAAATGTACCTTGATCAGACACTGCAAGTGGAACAATGGATAAGTCATGCAGAACAAATAGGTAAAGTCTGTAAGTCACATAAGAAGCAAGGCCTAGCAAAAGGGTCGCCAGTCTTTAGTCCCTACTGGTATACCACAGTTGAAGCTGAATTCCCAAAGGAATGGCTACAATAACCAATTAAGAATTAATTATAAGTTATCCAGTGATCAAGTTCACTTTTTTTGACTGCTGGTAAATGTCATTTCATAAATTAAATGCAGAATTATATTTTTGTGAAACAAAGTTGTAACTTACTGGATGAGTGAAGGTAGATGAAACAATTTTATGGGAATAAAGTATCCAAGAAATCAAATGATGATTCACAACATGATCACAGAAAACAGCGATAAAAGAACTGTCAAGTAAGTGCACTCGTTTTAAGAATACGATGGTAGAAGGCCACACGTAATCACCTCGAAACCCAGGAGAACAGTATATTCGATCTGAGGTGTTTTGAATAAATTAGGACAGCACATAGACTTATTAATCGCACAAATAACACAGTCCAAGGTTAAGTTATAGGGAGAAAGAAAGATACTGTTTTAAAATTAGATCAAAGTAAAGAAGGTGTGGTATTGTAGGAATTTTTGTACAGTATTTTAGGTTGGCAATTAACATATTTAAATATTGCATGGATGCACAATATTGCTACCAGTTTAGCAATATTTTAGATGTGGGCAATTCTCTGAGCTCTTTGGGATAGAGGTCTTATAATTAGAAATGGAAGAGTTGAATTAAGTTATTGATACACTAGCTCACAAAGCTTACAAAAATACATAAACAGCAATACACTATAACTTTCATTACACCCTTAATTATGCACACAATTACTACTGTGCCACAGAAACGTTGATTAACTTCAACAATTAAAGCACAAAAATATTTACCATTAATCAAAGACTACAATTAACAATAAAAGTTCAGTCATACATCCAATCTACAATCTTTCAAATAGTGACAGTGAACAACCAGTCCGAAGTGGTGATGGCTCACCGTGTGCTGCGCAGCACCCCGAGTGCACCACTGTCTTCACTTTTGAGGTCTTCGGTTCGACTGCCGTCGTGCACCTCCTTGTCGTCTGTCGACCCGCAGCAGCAGTCCTCTAGTTCTGCCCAATACTGCTCCGAAGGTATGTGCCTGCAGCCTCACAGTAGACTCTGATGTCACCAAGAAGTTTTCACCAGTCTTTCTCCACAGGCACAGTACCTTCTCCTGACACAACCAATAGCGAACTCTGCCCAAATCTGTTGATTCGGGGCTTTTATACTCTGGCCAAACACCGGGGATTCACAGCATTACAGGGGTCTAACAATATACATTACATCATGCTTGGGACGTGACTTGAACCTCATAGGCCGGTCTCGTAGGGTTAAGGCACAGTTGACACAGGTCTCTATGACGTTGCTCGGCGTGACTCCCACCACGTAGCCGTCCGGCTTGTGAATCATGGGCTAGTCCATGAGGTGTTTCGACACTGCTTCCAACCACATAATCCTCAGAGACACAGCTTGCAACACTGCCCCCTCCGTAAGTCTGTTATTCCTGAACCGACACAACAGTCTCTTGTCCATGGTAGAGGGCCAATCTGTCAATGTGTACAACTTTGCACCCGAGAGCCTCATAAACAATCCGAAAAACACCCCATCATTGATCTTTACTATTTCATAAGGGCCTTCCCAATTCTTCTGCAGCTTGGGACGATACCCCTTCTTTCTCTGAGGGTTGTACAACCATAACAGTTGTCCTTGGAATGTTTCATCTTCTGTATTCCTATCGTAGCGAGTCTTCATCCTTTCGGTGTTGATCCTAAGGTGTCGCCGGGCAAAGTTGTGAGTGTGAACCAACTTGCAACGTAATTCGCTGGCATATACTGGGAATGCAATCTGATCTTCCTCCGCCAGTCGTCCGAACATCAGGTCACTCGGGAGACGGAGCTCTCTTCCAAACAGCATCCTTGAAGGTGTCACCATAGTTGCTTCATGAACGGCAGAGTGGTGCGCTAACAGAAACAGTGGTACTTAGTGTCCCAATCATTTTGATTATTGGAAACAAAGATGGATAGGTATTGCTCCAGGGTGCAATTTAGGCGTTCAACAATTCCATTGGACTGTGGATGTAGCGGAATGGTTTGGGGTCTACTTTATACCCGTTATCGTCATCACTTCTTGATCGTTTCTCTCGGTTACTAGCAAGGGACCCAAGATGTCGACCGCCATTCGCTCGAATGGGGCACCAACATTGTACTTCTGGAGACGACCTCAGCCTCTGACCCTCGGACCTTTCTTTGCGGTACAGTTGTCACACATTTAGCACCATCTGTCAACATATTCACGGCAATGAAGCCAGTAGAACCTCTCTCGAACCTTGTTGTGTGTTTTAATATTGCTGAAATGGCAGCCTGACACAGAATTATGAAGATCCTTCAGTACCTCTGGGTCTTGTTCTCTGGGAGGACCAACTGTAGGTGTTCATGTCTGCCATCTGCACTTTCCCAGTTCCAGTAGAGGACACCATTCTTCAGAACAAGTGAATTCCACTGTGCCCAATATGCCTTAGTTGTAGCACTCTTTTCAGTTAGCTCCTGCCATTCTCGCCGGTGGTCCTGCTCTTTCCAATCCAGTATTGGGCACAAGTCAGGGTCATTTGGTTGCTCTTCTCTTATCTCGTCACCAGTCCAGGAATACTTCCCATTGGTCGTTGATGCTTGAAGCCTTGTTGTTCTAACATAACGCGCTCCCCCACTTTTCTCCTCTCGCCATTCACAGTGGTGACAGTTGGGGTCACAAGGTCTGCTGGATAATGCATCTGCATTATTATGGGAACGACCAGCTCGGTGTTGTATATCAAAGTTGTATTCTTGAAGATGTATCCATCAAGCTATTTGTCCTTCGGGATTCTTAAAGTTCAACAGACATCATAAAGCAGTGTGATCTGTTTGCAAAGTGAGGGGTCTGCCATATAAGTAGTGGTGGAAATGTGAAATGGACTTCACCATTGCCAATAGCTCCCTGCGAGTGACACAATATTTTCTCTCTGGTTTCTGCAGCACTTTGCTGAAATATTCTGAAGGCTTCTCTACTCCATCTTGAACCTGTGATAGCACAGCACCGATGCCTACATCGCTCGCATCTGTGTCCAATATAAACTAGCTTTTACTATCTGGGAAGCTCAAAACTTGAGGGGATATTATCACTTCTTTTAATTTTCTGAAAGAGGCTTCACATTCAGCGGTCCACAGAAATTTTCTCGTAGCCTCAGTGAGCTCATGCAGCGTTTGGCAATAGTAGGAAATCAATGTACAAACCGCCGATAATAAGCGCAGAGTTCAAGGAAGCTTCTCACCTATGTCCTGTCTATTGGTTGTGGCCAGTATTTTATTGCCCTGGTTTTTTCTGGATCAGTCTGGATTCAATCAGCTGATACCATATGCCCTAGGAAAATTAAGAGCCACTGTGACCCTGTCAGGCTGAACAATGTGTCTTCAATCCAAGGGAGGGGGTAGCAGTCCTTTTTTGTCACAGCATTCAGCTAGCGGTAATCCACACAGAATCTTGTGGAGCCATCTTTCTTCTTAACTAGCACAACAGGTGACGACCAAGGGCTGACCAATGGCTCGATCACATCCAAGTCCTTCATTTTCTTCAAGATGCTTTCCACAATTTCTTGTGTAGCCAGGGGCAGTTTGTCTTGGGGGTTGCTTGATTGGCCTAGCTTCTCCTGTATTAATGTGGTTTGCAGCTGATGTTCTGCCAAGGTCAAGTGTCCCACATTAGAAAGTTTTATTGTTTTTCTTCAGAAGTTCTGCAACAACCTTTTCTTGTCTCCAGTTCAGGTTTTCACCTGTTATAGTCAGTAGTTCCTTGAGTGGTTCTGGCATAGTCCCATCAAGGTCCCCTGACTTGATGGCTCCTTTGTCGGTTGTAGTTTATTTGGGAGACTTGTTTGCACACACCTATTGTGGCCTCCTCCTCAAGCTGTATTGCCCTGTCCGATAAGTTGGCCATTCAAACAGGTAGATTTACAGACACCGGCGAAACCCATGTTCTTGCTACCACCACTTCATCAGGTAAGCAGCTTCCTGTTTCCATATGTTCGACCAGAACTACACGCCGCACAAAATTGCCTTGACAGTGTGCAGGGATCATGATCTCACTGGATGCTGGCAAAATAGATGTCTTGCAGCAGACTATTTGGCAACTGGTTGGCGAGGATAGTTCGCTTCTAGGAATCATTACCGTTTCCCATTTGCCAGCCCTTAGTACTCCTAACCAAGTATTTATATAGCACTCTAACTTGCGCAACACATCCAGGCCCAATGAACATTAATCTTCAGTGTCGGCTATGTACACTTCGTGCTCAATGCAGAGGTCACCCAACTTTAACTGTACCCATTTCTTCCCCTTCACTGGTGTGATCTAGCCTGTCACTGTCGTCAGAAAGCATTGTCTAGAATTATGGGTACCTCTGACCGCTGGGGAGAAGGCCCCAAGATGTCTGGTCGGACAACAGTAATGGTGGCTCCGGTGTCTACAACCATGTGGCAAGAAACGTTATCCCGACTGCCCTCCACTAGAATTGCTTATACTCTTGTTTCACTGAGCGTACCTGAAGAAATACTGGGGCCATATCTCCCGCAGCCACCGACCTTCGCCCCTTAAGACCGGTGCTTACATTTTCCCGAAGGCTGGCCAGATCAGGTAGCTTCATCCTGCTCTTGGTTTCTGTTTTCCTGTAACCATTGTGGGGGAAATTCTGAGCTCCTTAGAATAGAAGTCTTATAATAATAAAAAGAGTTGAATTAAGTTATTGACATACTAGCTCACAAAGCTTACAAAAATACACAAAACAGCGATCAACTATAACTTTCACAACACCCTTAATTATGCACACAATTACTACTGTGCCACATAAATGTTAATATATTTGACAATTAAAGCACAAAAATATTTTCCATTAATCAAAGACTGCAAATCATAATACAAGTTCAGTCACATACCCAATCACGAACCAACTGGCAGCAGGGCCGCTAACTTTTTCTGGCATAAGTTGCCAACACAGCAGCATCAGGGTTGCCAACATAGAATTGGATAGCACCACTATAGCCAGCAGCGCTGGGGATTCAAATTATGTCCAAGTTGTATTTATAAAGTCAGAGTCACTTACATCGAAGGAGGCTTCACAAATATACACTATTTATGCACACCAACAGTGATCTATGCTGGTAGTATGTTTTTTTTAGTATACTATGTTGGTTACTTCCAACATACGGTTTTATTCAGTATAATCACTGTAAGTAATTAATATATAAATATGCATGTATTAGGCCTACATGTATTATGAAGGTACAGCATGACAGTAGTCAGATATTCAGATTTTTGAATCTCTTAGCATCCATAGCAAAATTTATTTTATAGTTCCATTTGTTTGTAAACTTCAACTCATAGAGTGGCTTAAATAATCTCAGAACTTTGAGATTGTTTCATACCATCTGGCTTACATAAGTTGGCCAATTTCTTGAATGTGTATGTGCAGAAAGAAATTTATTTTGAATGTTTGCCTTTTGAATATACATATTGTAATGACTTTTCTACTGCTAAAAGTATTTATAATGTTTTAATTTTGGTGATTTGTGCATATATTTTAGCAGAATTAAATACCCCATCTTGCTGAAAACCATACACTAAGAGTTGTGCTTTATATTCTACCTTTTTTATCACAAGTATTTTTCTTACTAGATGCCTATTTACAGTTTACAACAAATTTACCTGAAGGAATGTCAACCTCCTACTTACATATTTTTCCTCCATAGCTACTACTGTCCTTCATTTATTTTTTTATAACTGTTGGACTTTATTTTTCCTGCTATATAGCAGGTTTCAAAATTGTTGTACCTATTTGGAGCTCCTAATGGGTAAGGACAGACTTGCCAACTTGTAAGATTTTCCCATACAATGTACAGAAAGTGATGGACTTACGGGGACGTGTAGAAATCTTCTGTTTTTTTTTTTCTTTACATTTGTGAATGAAAATACGGTACTCTTGCTGATGCTGTGTCATTTCTACCAGTATGTTTGTTCCTTGTAATTTGCTGTTGGCCGTGTCGTAGCTTTATCACTGCTCAGCAATACAAATATTTCTAAACAATAATTTTTTGGGACAGTTTTGTATTAAGTTGCATACTGCGAATGCATTTGAACGACTGTATTGTGTTTTATGGCCATGCTTATAGGCCTATGCAGCAACTGGTAGAAACAGTTGCACATGCGCACGCGCAGTATCGACAGTAAACAACATGGCGTCTCGCACCACGTTACTGTCAGAAATAATAGTTTGTTATACACATGTGTATGTGCCGTACTATCGTTTGTTATATATACATATTTTCTTTGCAAACTCACCTGTAAAGTTCTTTTGTGCAGTGTTTCTAAATCTGGTTTAAATTTGCATGTGTACACCTTTTCTTTCGCTGCCCACGAAGATTTTTTTTCTCGTCACATGTGAAATAGCAGCAGTTGTTGAAAACACTTCAAACAGAAAATGCCTCCAAAATTGAAAAAAAAAAAAGTAACAGTATATGCAGGTTTTGCTTGACGTTTATGCGAGAGATTTGGTGGTAGAAACAACATAAATGCACACTTAAAATGCACAAAACATGTTCAAATGCCAGGAATAGAGAAACGAGTACAAAATTAAGTGAATATTTTGCTAGGAATGAAAAATCTGACAGTACTGTAACACTGTGAATGTGACCAACTGATTGTGAATGTGTAATTATTTTTAAGACTAATAGAAAACTGAAACACTGTGAATATGTTTAAATTGAAATTGTTAACTTCAATGAAGAATTCACTTAATGTTTAACCAAACAACATTAGTAAATTTTAGTACAATTTTAATTACTATCGAGTGAATTTATTTGATAAAAGTTAAGTGTGGTCTGTTTATGTAGACTTAAGGTAAGTGACAGGTGTAACTTTTCCAAGTAATCCTTTAAGTAATACCTGGTAACGTTGTTAGTCCTACATTGATGTATTAAGTTATTTGATTGCATTCATTTTGTTAACTGTAAGAAGCTGCTCAGTAGCTCATGTTTCCATTCACATAAGTTTTTATAGCACTTCAGAAAAATTGTAAATTTTATACAGATAATTTTAACGCGTACCTCGGGTGGGATCGGGATAGCGAACTACGCTGTTGATGTGAGTGAAGGGCGCCAGCAATACTCCCCAGGTACTGCACTTCGAGACTCTTAGGCCTCAGGGTGTGGTTTGTTCGGTGTGTTCGGTATCCCACCCGACGCGTTGATGCGAGTGATTTAGTGGTGAACGCACGTGAATGAATTAACACATATGGCTTGGGAAAGCCAACTTAACGCGATGAGTGATTGAGTGGTGAACGCACGTGAATGGATTAACACATATGACACTGATTATACAGGGACTACACACTTACTGAATGTTGGCCCCCAGTACGCCTAATAACTTACGTTGCTTACACTGGCAATATTAGGTGTCTAGAAATGAGGTAAACAGTATTTCACTTACAGATGATTTATTACGCTTACGTTACACAGTGCCAAAATAATGTCTGAATTATGCACACAGCGAGGTAAACGTAGTGATGCATCCCTTGCAGTAACAATAACCCTAAAGCACACGATAGTGCACGTGATAGTGAATTTTGCGTAGTGACTACGACCGACTGGTATATCGCACGTGGTTGGTGAGTGATCAGTTTGGAGCTGGTGCACGAAAGTTGAGTCTACGACACCAGAAGGTGCACCTCCTTAAGCAGCAAGGAGCTGGTGGCCACTATGATGGACCATCAGGTTCGCTTGGAAGCTGGCGTAGAGAGTTGAGTTGCGGTGAGCACGTGCCTAACTAATGTGTCACAAGGCAGCCGTTCCCGTGCACGTTGTAGTGTGGTAGGGCTCTACAAGTGATGTTAGCAGCACAGTGCGAAAACTGTGGCGAGCTATGCTAGGCCGGTGGTGGGGTGAATGGCACGTAACACGCTGCACACAGAGTGATGCTCTCAACGAGATGAATTGCGTGAGTGCGTGATAATGAAATGAATGTACTACGTACTGCTCACATGTATGCTGTACACAATGGCGGTGTAATAACCTGCACGTGGTCGGTCACAAAAACATGAATTACGCCCTTAAAATGTTACACAGATACAAAATAACCCTAGTAACGTGTATACAAAATTATGCTGAATAAAAAAATACCAAAACGAACCTCGTATGGTGAAGGATGAGTGCCGATGTCTCCCGATACAAAAGTCCCTAACCACATGGCGGTGGTGATGCCGACGCAGTGTTTAAGTTAAAAAATACCAAAATTGTCACAATTATTAGGTTAAGCGGATGCGCAATGCAATGGGGAATATCTGGTAACGTGTGCTAAGCAAAGGTGAACCGGTATACTAACGAGACTATGGAAAAATAACAATCAGTGAAACAAAAGATGATGAGCACACGGACAGGCGTCTTACCTCTCCAGAAGACGATGACGAACTGCCACGAGGAAGGCAGCCGCTAGGGGCTCCTTGCCTCGCTACGGGGTTTACACACTTCCGGTACCTCGTGCGCGTGAAATATTAATATTAATATTTTATGAAAATGGCACACACTAAATTACATAATAAATTGCGTTACATATTTTGCTAATATTGAATGATGCATTTCTAAATGTCTGCTGAAAACACGAAAGTAAACATCGTGAACTTAGTAACCTTGATGGCCTTCGGCACATACTGTACACTGCTGTTTGATACACAATACACTTCGCACTGAATGATTTGGCATCCATACACACTGTGGGGTTGCGGTACGATTATGGGAGAGTCTGAGAATACTTTTGGGTGGGTGGAAAAGGACACACTCGCGCCGTTATGGACTTAACCCATACACTGGCCGTGCGGCCGGCGTCAATTTGTGCTGAAATTGCAGCAAGCATTTTACACACTTTTTTTAACATTTTAGCTTATTGTACTATTTGAGAATTTAAAAAGTTGACAAGTATGGGGTAAGGATCACCAGGATGCCAAAAAGTTGGAAAAATATGCAATCTGGGAAAAGTCGTGAAAATATCCTATAATGGAATTGTTAGAAAATTAAAACTTAACCAGAGAAAATCTTTATTAGCCAAGAATCATTAGGCTACATAATTTTGAAGTTATTCTCATTAATTATTGCACTATACAGTGCTTCCACACGAACATCATTAATAATTTTACATGGTAATGTAATATTTACAGTAATTACATATTAAAATTTTAGAAACATCAAAAGATGACACATAATGCACGGAAGCGCAAATCACATCGTTCCACCATACAGGTTTGCTTCCTTGGACAAAGAGTAAGTACGTAATTACTGTAAAATGGTGGACAGTACATCTTACATCTATTTCTTACTGTAGTCTACTTACCTACTCCTCTCCTGAGGAAGCTGACTTGTTCGGAGAAATGTCGCGAATTGTGTTCCTGTGCATTAAATGTGGTATTTTTGTGTGTTTAGTTATCAAGCTCCATGGTACTTTGTAAGTACTCGTGTCTAAAATTTTAATATGTAATTAGTTGCCTAGAGACCTTTGTCTTTCCTCATAAATACAGTTTACCGTATTTGCTAATAACAATTATGTAGATGTTAGCAATGTGTTGTAAAAGGTAGTTGTCACCCAAACTGACAGTTTTTTAAATGATAGTCTACATGACTAATTTGTAGTGGGATGGGTAAATTACTAAACCGTATGTTTACCTGGTAGAGAAGCAAGAATATTTTCTCTTATGTGGCAACAATTATTAAGAAGTGTTTTATCTTGTATACACAGGGCACACAGGTTATGTTGTATGAAAATTTGCTGAGTAGGATAACACCTGATTTGCTTAAATGGTTGGCTTTGGTTGGAGTTTCATTGTCTAGTCATAATTTTTTTTCATGCTGACTGCAATATCAGTCATATACGTTGGTGGCTGACCTTCTTAACACTTTACAAAGTTGTTTTCGCTTCACTACATCCAACAAGATTTGCATCATTCACTATATCCAATTCAAAGAGTAAATTTTTTAATATTACTGTTTTTGTTTATTTTTATTTTTTGGATACCTATTCAGCATAAGTTTTTTCAACTGAAATTTATGATATTCAGCAAATTATATTTATGAAAATTCATATAACATTTTTCATCAGTCCACAACACTAAACAGTTTTGTTCTTGTATCTTTACTTTGCATTCCATAGCGACCAATTTGCCTAAAAGTTCAGTCACACAGGTAAAGTGGTCCAATTATAATTTATTTTGATCTGGTGTGCATTAGATTGAGAACATAGTGGCAAGACTTTCCAATACATACAATTCAATAAAGTTCTAACATGCTCCAAATGGTGCTTTTACCATTTCTATCCTGAGGTCCTCGCTGGACTGTACTGCACTACTGTAGTTCTCCTTCCTGCTCTCAACCTGATATTGAAAACGGTCACATTTATGGCTGGCTGGAACTGCCTCTACGTAGTTGGCTGGTTTCAGAATGTTCAAAAGTGCCCTGATGAATTGTTGGTTCCTTGGTTCGGTTGGGTTGCAAATAAGGTTGATGAAAATTTTTTGGGTTTACCACTGTAGAACACCATTTCATGAATAAATCTGTACTGTGCACCAAATAACGACCATGTTCTTCTTCTGTACATTATATAAATCTAGTCTCATCTTATTATTTATGTCCGATCACTAGAATTGGTGAAAAATTGTGAGAATGTTTTCTGACAGCGTATTCTGCATATCATTGTAGTGTCCTGCGTCATGTATTATTGGTCGGTGGTTATTTACCACAGTCTAGTTGTTTACAGATGAATCACAGACGTCCAGTAGTAGTGAACCACAGTTATCATTGGCCCAGTCAAATAAGGACTTGCCAATAACGAAATAAAAGCGTCAGAAATGAATAGGCCTACATTACATTGAAGCCTAGCAAAAAATCAACTTTACCTGCAATAAATCACCTTCTCTCAGTTAATTTATATTAATTTTGAGCAGTGTATAACACTATCAAGGGAATAAACTAGGTACTATTCAGCATTAAAATCACATTCACACAACCTTTAATGGGCCTGAAATGATAATGATCTTCATTTGTATACTATTGGCATGTATTTCTGTTTTTAAGAAGCATGTTTAGTTTTTCTATGGTTTTGGAATTTTGGAGAAACTTAATACAGTCACATTGTAAAGGAACTGTCTCCACCGGGCCCATACTTAGGTGTACCCAGCCATTTTGCCAGCTCACTTTTCCAGCTTGCTAAGGCTACATGTTACCTCTAGACCCAGCATATGTTGATGTTTAGCATAGGGGCTGAGGGCAGCAATTGGTGTACAGTTGCTCTGTCAAGGTGGTAGGCTTGCCTGGCTTGCAAAGTGAGTGTCGTGGGTAGGGAAAGTGCATCAAGATCAAGAGTGTCAGTTTATTTTGGTTTTAGTTCCTTTATTATTACTGTATTAAGCCTTTTAACTCATGTCTCGTGAGAGAACTCAACACATATTCCAGAACTCCATGTTTAAGGTCTGTTATTGTTTAAGGTCTGTTATTGTTTAAGGTCTGTTATTGTTAAAGGTCTGTTATATATATATATATATATTTAAATGTTTTTCATAATTATAATCATTATTTAACTGTTTAATTTTTGTACAGATGTGTCCACTTTTTATTCAATAAATGTTTTTTTGTATAATTGCAAACTAGTTTCAGTTGAGTTTCTTGGCATCATCATGAACATGATGGCCATTTCCCATTTCTAAGAGATTTATGTATCACTCCGCATGTTGTATTTGGTTGGTCATAATAAGTTGGCCTAGTTTGTAAAACAAAGGATAAAAATATTGTTCTTTTTATAGTAATTTTGATCTGTACAATTAGAATTCACTGCTTCAGGTAGCAGAGAATTTTAGTAACTATTTGAAAGAGTTCCTGGTAGGCCGAGGCGACGTATGTTAGCACGCCCTCTAGAGGGCTCATTCTCAGTTTTGTGTGGTCGAGTAAAGGGTGCAGACGCTCTGGGCAAGCGGCGCCTGTGTATGACCCGCGGCGGTCGCATGGGTCTCTGATCCCACAGTTACGACGGACAGTAATTAGTCTTATTGAAGTTTTAACAAAAGGAAATTAACTCGCGGGCTGACAGGAACACTTTTAGAATAACTGTAATGTTTTTGTTCGTGTATGGAACTTGGGATGTGCAATATTTTTGGCAGCCCACCAGACTGTGATGTACGCCGCTGTTAAAGTCTAGCAGTAAAAGTGTTACTCCACTACAATCGTTAATATTTATTGCCAAACACGTTGCGATAACCCGCCCTCGAAGAAGAAATTAACAGTAGCAATACAACACGTGTACATACATTCACACACACACATGCAAATAAATACACGCCTACACATACAAGTATGTATACACACAGAAATGTATAAATGTACACAAACATATGCATACATACACAACTATATTTACACACACAGAACACACACTTATAATCAGGTCCAAAATTATCTTGGGGGGGGGGGGGAAATGTTACTTTCAGTCTTGAAAACAGGAAAGTGTCTAGAAATTTTTCTCTGCTGATTATGTAGACACCTGTTCCCATATCCTCCAGTTAAACTTCCATTTTTCATTTCAGTGTTTTCGTTTATTTTGCTGGTAAAATGTGTTAACATTTTCAATATTCAAAATCTACATTGTAGCTGAAAATTAATTTGTTAATATGGTTAGTCATGTGTTAATACTGCATCTGGTATCATGTCAGTTTTTTGTGTTGGGTGCCTGTCTAAATACGTGCTAGTAATTGCCTAAAAGTCTGTTTTTTATATAGTTAGTTGTTAGGTAAAATTTGTTATGAATGGTTTTCATTAATACAGATAATAATAATAATAATACCTAATACTGATAGGCCTAACCTCATCTATCTTTTTTTGAAGATTGTGGTTATGGAATGACTTCAACCGTAGATATTTTCCATGTATTCAGGAATTCCTGACTCATTATTAAGGTATTAATTAGATTTGTTAAGGACTTGAAGACCGGTGGTAATAGCATGTGAATCATATAAGCAAAATGCTGTCATATTCTTCACTACGTTTTGATTGAGGTTCAACTAAACTTATCACTCCCGAGGGCATTATATACATATTTTAAAACTTGCCATTATCAATCATGTTAAGCGCAAGTATTTATTGTATTGCCTAAGTAAAACAATGGCTATAGAAAGAAGACAGACCCAGTGTACAATGTTGTGTAAAATTACATAGTTAAAAATTTTGTGTATAGCTACAGGATGGGTAGAATTTGGTGTTATTTATGTTTTATGTGAAAAGTTTGACCTGTTATAATTATTTCTCAATTATTATCAAAAATTCAATGATAATGTTGCAGGTCTGCATATCACCAGACGACACTACAATGCAGATCGTTGTCCAATATGTTTCAATGGATTTGTTTTGGCTCTTGAAACATGCTGTGGGCATATGTTTTGTGGTAAGTGAAACTGAGGTGATTAATTATTTTATTGATTTTTTGTTTTTTTTTTAAAGTAAAATAAATACATAATAAAAACATGGACTCAAAAATAGCAGAAAGAATTCTTACTGAAAATGATTATAAAGTAACCTATTTTGCATTAGCTGTACTTTGTATAATTTTAATGAAAGTTTATTATTATTATTATTATTATTATTATTATTATTATTATTATTGTTATTTGTGGTATACATGCATGAAGACTTGACAAATAAATTAATTTCCCTTTGTCTACCAAACCAAGTTTTAAGTTAACATAATAGCACGTGGATTTGAATATGCGGTGAGATTTATTTAAGTTTGAAGTTGTAGTAATTATCCCACACACATCCAGTATTGAAACTAATGTCCAACATGTTGTTAGTAATCATGTTAATTTATTCTGCTCTGGGAGATACTATGTGTGTCTGTGTGTATATGTATGCTTGAATATGTACGTTGGTGTGTTTGTTGTGTAGCTGTGTGTGTTTTTGGAGGTTATTTGGGTGTTGTGTGCTGTGGGGTAGGAGTTATGTTTTGTTACTTTACTATACTTTTATTTTAAGTATAATTTTAAGTCAGACTGTAAAGTGGATACATTAAATAATAAGTTATTTGCTAACATATTTCCAATAAAGTAGTTTTTTTTAAATCCAAACGATTTGAATAATGTAAACGGATAAATAGCTAGGGCCACTTATTTTGTAAAACACAATATGGTAGGTTTAACAAAATGTAATTGGTGGTTTGAGTTATTTTTTAAATTTTAATACATATTAATTTCATATTATTATATGTACAGCAAGTCCTCGGTTTACGTTGGGGGTTACATTCTTGAAAACTGTGAGGTAAATAGGAACTACACAAATTGAGTCATCAGACAAGCCATACACAGCCTACAGCCAAATGCATCAAGTCAGTGTGCTGGCAGTGCATACACTCAGATGTGTCACTAGGCAAGTTTATCATGAAAAATAGTAAAAATGTCGATGTGAGAAGTAAGTCCCAATTACTCGCAGTTAAACTGCTAAATTCAAAATTCTATTTATTTCAAAGGTTACATCAATTCCAAAATTCAACAATAGAGTTTTATGTGTTTTGCAGTTTGGTTAGTTCAAAATACAGTTAATTTGTAATTTGAAACTTTTTTTCTGGCCCAGACAGCCGTCAAGTCCTAGTAATTCAAAGTTGTTCTAGTAAATAAGTGAGTAAGTTTTGCGGAAACTAAGAATCAGCAGTGCCGTACGGATTTATTCCGTTACCGTGCCTGTCAGTGTTGCACCGACCTTCAGTCTTGTTCCTGTCTGCTTGTGCACGGTGCTCTAATTTAGGGTGTGATGTGTGTATGTGTGTGTTTTATTAAGTCTTTTTTGCAATGTGTCTGGAGTAGTTCATGACAAGGGGAAGGGGAGCTGTATGACTGGCAGCTGCTGCCTATTTTGGTATGAAAGTGTGGGGGTTTACAATTGAAAGCCTAGGAAAGAAGGAAGCATGGGATATGAAGAAGAATAAACATGGAGGGTGGGTGGAGGAGGAGGAAGGCAGGCTGGTGTAAAACAGCATCAAAAATGATTCCCTCCACAAAACTAGATAGTAGTTTTGGCAACTCTATTGTTGAATATAGTTTTGTTATTATTTCAATGATTCTAATTTCTAAAAATACCATTATTTCATTATTTATTTATGTATTCATGTGGAGAGAATGTGTTATATGTTGTCATGAGCTATAACACGAAAATAAGAAAATAATTTTTTGCATTTGCCCATCAACCATTGCTCAACACACCACTTTCTCAGCATATGGTGGTGGTTTATATTTCGAACTTCTCCACCTCCACCCCTCCCATGCCAAGATGCCAGAGTTGCATCATGCTGCAAGAGCCTTGTCTGTTCTAGCCCATCTGCTCTTTCTCGCTCTCGCATATAAATCACCAATGCAGGTGCTGCTGTAGGATGCTGGCCAGCAGACAGAATGGCTGGCCAGCAACATGAAACATCACATATGACCTACGTATCACTGATGATATTTAACTGCCAGATTTTAGATTTTAAAATATTAGATAATGTCAGCCAACAGAAGAGTATCATATAATGCTAGTACCTTTATTGTAAACATGCCAAGTCTTACAGTTTGAAGATAAGAGAGGTATCTTTTAAAATTAATTATTTTTTGATTATATAATTTAAAATTTGTGTCAGCTGCACACTTAAAACTCTGCTCGTCTCAGTGTTGTCACAGCCTTGACTGAAGTGTCACTGAGATTTTTGGAGAGGTAACTGCTGTCATGGTAGGAAGGGGAAAATGCTTTGTCTTTGTAGGATATGTTGGTGGGGATGGTTTTGTGCTTGGAATGGAAACATCATCTGTCAAGGCATTTGATAATAGAGGATGAATCACATGAATTTAACACTACGTAGCACAAATAAAATATAAAACTACTGTACAGTACATGATGTCCAATAGTTTGGTTAAAACCAAGGAGAACCAAAGAGACGGTGGAAACATCATAAATGACGTTATTTTGAATCAGCAAGTACTTAAATTGAAACATGGGTACTTAAACATTTGCTGTGTTAATCCTGAAAGACGTAAAACAGTACAACGTAAATCGAGGAATTTCTGTAGGTTTACATACTTAACTGAATATAAAAATTATTTTGTAATTTTCCACACCTTAAACCTAAATTTTAAGATCAACATTATTACGAAAGAAAAATGACTTTCTGTAAAGGGATTTTGTATAAACAGTAAATTCTTTAGAAATTTTCCAGAAATAGTACTCTGCTTTATAACAGGATTTACATTGTTATCACTTGCAAAAACAACACATTTCCTTGATGAATGTCACAAAAATGTAATGCATGTTTTTGTACAGGTTTATTTATCATTTGGTTTTATTTCAGGTTTATGTTTGCGACAATATTTTGTGGTTGCGAATTTTCTCATGCGAATACTGACCTGCCCAATTTGCAGAGAGGAGGTAAAGTTATAATTTTTTCTTTTATTTTTTAAATAAGATTCCAAAGTAGATTTATTATTTTATAGTATTTGGATTTTCGTTATAGCAGGAGCAGATCTGTTGTCTTGTTTGTTTTTCGCTCTTGCTTGTTTACTTTGGTTTCATTGCGGTCTTTGTTAAGTTTTTGCTGAAGTTACTGCTCTTTCATTTGTACTTGAGCAGTGCCCAGCAACTTTAAATTTTGGTTCTCCTTCTAGTTTAGTGTTGCCATATTTAATTACTATAGTTTTTTTACTGGATTTATGTCTAGCTGCAGTAAACTCATAATTTTACAAAACTCACCATTACTTTGAATAGCTTTGCGAATTTTAAACAGTGTAAAATTAAAATTGATTGAATTAGACCTCCTGAAATAAAAAAAAAGTTTTGTCTTGTGCAAAGATTTCTTTAAAGCAAAAATATGTATGTAAAGAATTATTCATGTAGTCAAACAGGAAGAACAATAAATTAAATGATGAACTAGATTTAAGAATCATACATAAAATTTCCAAAAAGTAATTAAACAATGAACACCATGCAATTTTAGGCGAGTGCAAAATACATTTTCAGTGGCTTTTTACATTAAAATCATAAGATTTGTAGTTAAATACAAATATATTTCTTCAAGCAGAAATTTTTTAACACCATGTTATCATGTTATCCTAGAAATTGGTACTTCACTTCTCCACATTACCAATGAAAGTGTGTAAAACATTCCTGCATGCATCCAATATGCACATGTTTATAGTCAGCTACAAATACATTTGTGATACTAAAATATAAAAAAAAAGTAAATTTTTGTTTTGCGAGAAAATAAGATGTGTTGCCTTTAAAACATATCTTAGGAATTTTGTAATTGTCATATTTTAGTGTGTTATGGATGCTTAAGTTTTGCAGTTCCCAACATTGTCCCGTGTTCTCACAGTCGTAGCTTATCCGAGGCGATTGAACAGCATTTTCTACTTTCACCTCTGTAATTGGCTACGTTCGGACCAAACGAGAGTCTGCACGTACACTAACATGTAGTGCGCCACAGACAAGAAGAATAGCAGCAGCACATGTTAGGGACTTTTCAAAAGTTCACAAGGGTAGGATAGTTCAGCCAAAATTCCAGTTTAAGTTTTTTGAAACATAGCCAGAGTGAAATTTACCTATTTTGAATGTCCATCTAACAGCCTCTCTAGAAGGGTAAGCTGCGGTTAGCATACAAAAGTCTCCATTTGGCAGAATAAAAATGTAAACAGTAGACAACCAAAACTACAACAGGCGTTTTCAAAAAATTACACACTGGAGTAGAGTAGTTTATCTCAGTACATGACTAGCTTTTGTCGATCACTAAAGGTCAGCAAAAGAGAGCACGTTACTGTCTCTTTAGTCAGTGTGTCTGCCAGCTGGTTTAAGTGAGCCACGAACCCTTGTGCGCACACACACACATACGCATGCACGCACATGCACACACAGAGCCATGTTATATATATCAACGAAAAGAAAAAACTGCATTGTTAACCATTCCAGTTTAGGTTGTTATGGATGTGGTATTTACCTTTCAGTGTATCAACATTGAACATGAGTATCAACATGAACATGTCTAAGAATGTGCTATAATTTACAGAGTGTGAAAAAGTGAATTTAATAGAAAATCAATATAAACGATGCATGTGTACTTTTATGTATTTTTTTATTGACAAGCAGGTGGAGAAATACTCATAGGACGGAATGAAAGAGCAAAGGGTACGGCAGAAAAAATATGCAGCCATCAGCAGACAATATCAGTCCAGTGAGTGTGGCAGGACATAAACAACTGCAGTAAAAGTGGCACAAATGATGCAGTTTGGAATAGTAATAATGTCACCTTTGAACCAACATGTTTTGGAGTGCACACAAATATTCTATGTTTTACAGCAGTTTGAAAGAGCATGTCTAACTAACAGTGTAGAACAAAGTCAATAATTTGTCTTCAAATTTTGCTGGAAAATATTTTTCCCTGTAAGTTTCTTATAGAAAAGTATTTTTATGGATGCTCTGGTTTTATCATGGTAAACATATGTGAGAATATCCACTCAACACTTACCTAAATGTCACATTGAAATCACTGCAGTCTACCAGTAATATAATTAATCAGTACAGCATGCATGCTAAAATTATAGTATGCTGCATGTGCCAACTGATTACTATATTTACTCTGCCAAAATGGTTGGACATTGAGTCAACACTTTATTTTTTGGCTGGCAAGTCACATTTATATTTCAGTAATATATTTTTATTTTATGGTGCACATTACAGTAACTTGCATGCTGCACAGTGGTGCACTTTGGTAACAGTGAAATACTATTGCCATCTTAGTTCTCGTGCTCTGCCACCACGCTCTTGCAACTGGTTAGTGCATACCTAGATCCTAAATGTTTTTATCTGCCGGAGTCAAGTCATAAGGAAGGATCTAAGCAAGCATGTTGTTATGCAATACTGCCTATACATGCCATAATATGGCACTGGTCGCTCATTGTTAAAATATTTTTGGAAAAAAGGAGTTAGGTACAATTTCTTCAGAAAAATTCTGCCTATTAAATTGAACTGTTATTCTGTTCTCAAAACGTGTTTGTTTTATGCCAGAAACAGTTAAACCCAAACAGAATGAAAACAAACATTTACAAAAAAATTTATTTTTGAGGAGTGAAAACTACGACAACAATGCAACTATGACAAATCTCTCGGAAACTGTGGCTTCTCATTGTAGCAAAGCTTAACTGTACCTGTATATTCCATTTATATAGGCCCTAGCTGAAAAACCTAAAATGATTGCCAATTGTAAAATCCTGCTAGACTAAAGCAAATTTTAGTTATTAATTTGAATTTTTGCGCTTGCTTGCGAATGTAAACAGTTTCATTACAAACTGTAGTGATCAACTTATTATCAATTCAACTGCAAAAATGTGCTCTGCCTCTTAGCACATCTTTTGTACACGGCAATAGTTGCTTTGTACATCTACAAAGATTTTACTCCTGCTTGCACATGGACTGAATTGTTGGATGAAAAGCAGTTGGCTTATGTTTTCGCCAATTTACAGACTTTTCTAGGCACAATCCAGTTTTCGCAGGTAGTGAATGTTTAGTAAAAAATACCACCCGGCGACAGCGGGAGGTAATTTTATGTGAAACCACCAAGGCCATGTCTCCCATTGATCCAGTTTTCAATGCAATTTAATATTTTGTATCTTCCAGTAAGGTAATAGCCATATAAATTTTTTCTTGCATGTTCCTTATATTTATATATATATATTTTTTTAAGAATGCCAGAGTATTTTATATGTTATTTCATTTTCTCAAACATGATACTCTGTTTATGGAGAATAGAACTGTTACTTTTTTTTAAAATACCTTCCAGAAAATAAATTTTTAACAGTATAAAATTTTTTCTGTGATTCAAAAGTGCACACATTAAAAAAATTGCCTGAAAGCATATGTTTTTTTTTCACTGCTGCAAAAAAAAATACCTTATGTGAGAAGAGCGTTTTTTTATTTGAAGTTGGAAATTATAATATTTGACACAAGGTAGAAAACTTATCTTTATATGTTTTTAATTGAGCATTTTACTATGTTTTACCTTATTACAAAGAAAAATCAATTTTTATGAAAAATTTATATCAATTATAATATATGCCTACAATAATTTATTTACATTAACATTATGTATTTGTTGCAGAGATTTTTCTACACAGTCTATCGTAAGGTACACACATGTTATATTTGGCTATTCTAGAGATATTATGTTCATTTCTAGAATTCCTGCATTTAAACTCGAGTATTTAATGCCATGTTATTGTCAAGTTTTCCTAATTGTTTGTAGGTATTCTTGCTGCTTTCTGGAACATTCCTATGCTTTCTTGATTCTTTTAATATATCCTAAAAACTTTGATATCTTTCTGGAATGTTCTAGTGCTTTTCTGAATGATAAAATAAAAGCAGTAGCCGGAAATGTCTTGTAGCTAGGCTTAATTTTCTGTTACAGAATGAAACATCGCCGTATGGAACTAGTTTAATTCGTTTGATACTTTACTTCAGTTTTTCTTGTGATTGTATAATCTGATGATTTTATTTTAGAATCAGTGTTTGAAAGTTTTAAACTGTAAAAATTTTGGAGGTTTGTGCTGTAATGTAATGAATTCACCTTCAAAGCATCTTGGACATTTTTCACTACAAGCCATGGGAGGTCCCTATGTGATGGCATTGGTGGCACATTAAAATGCTTAGTTGCTAACGAGATCCTCAAAAGGTGTGTTGATAATCAAATGACAACAGCAGGTGAAGTATTCAACTTCTGTAGATTGAAAATTAAACATATACATTTCAGGATTTTCAGAAAGGAACTGCATCAAGAGGTGCATCATTAGTTATCAGGATAGTTTTTGAAAGTCAAAACTATCCCTGGAACATGTGGAGTTCATCAATTTATTCCACTGTCACAAGATGTAGTTGGAACCAAACACATAAGTTTTGACTAAAACTTTACCTCTTTTTTTTCTATGTTAGTCAAATAAAATACTTGTCACCATGTCAAAGCTCTTTATAAACTCTTACATTTTCTGACCGCATGACAATCACTGGTTCTTTGAAGTGTGGTAGAGCATCCTGTATCTGTAATTCTGTTATCTGAAACTTCTATTATCCACATGTAATCTGAGGCATGTAAAAATACACGGAGCTCTGCAAAAAATTATATTCCAGTTGTCAGTGTTTGTGCCGTTCCCTCTCAATCTAGATGATGCATGCATGCTTGACACCAATAGCTGACGAGGAATGTGGAGTAGCAGATTGTTAATATTGGTTAGTCTCCTTTAAATTTGCTAGTGGTACAATGTGTGACTAGAGATAATGTCTACAAAATGTAAACCACCTGGTGGTAGCAACAAGTCATTTGGCAGCAAACAAAGGTAAAAGTATTATCCATAAAAGAAAAGGTCGAGATATGAAAAAACTAGATGCTGGCACACGTCTCAGTGTATCTTATGATGTTGATGTAATTTATGATACAAAGAAAGAAATGGAAAACAGAAAAAAAATTTGTACTTAAAGGGTGCTGCCTACTGGTGTGCATGAGGCTGAGAATCATCTGAGTTATTAGGATCACCTTGAAGCAAGTATAGAAGACCACATTGCCACAAGCCAAGCACTGAACTAACATTTAAGATTCCTTCCGATCCATTTTTATTATACGACACTTTAAGCGGTGACCATATAAATTTATTGGTGTTAAGTCTGTAGCTAAGTTCAGCACACTTTTTTCAGCTTCGCATACATCTGGTTAGTATGGGCAGTATTAAAAGTACAATTTTAGCTATGTTGGAGTGTTTCGAAACAGTGTTTTTAATGAGAATGTTGGCTTAACAATGACATTTTGCATTTGTCGAAAGTGAATTTTCTTTTCGTACAGTGGCACAGTGGGCACATGCAGAGTAGTTTTGTAATTGTAAAAAAATATACTTAAGAACACATTGAAATGCATTTGAAGAGCATGGTAGGCAGCACCATTAAAGAAAATTGGTGATCTTGATGTGGCTCTCATTCAATGGTTTCGTGTACAGTGAAGGGAAGTTGTTAGTCTTTCTGGGCCAGGGTTGATTGAACAGGCAAAGTCAGTGATACAGTTTTTTTTTTGTGATGTGTTATCACACTCCTTCACTGTGTACTCCATACCTATATGCGTAATTGTAACATGTCTGTAATAAATCTGTGGATATGTAATCTAAATCTTGCCAGAAACAGCAGTGGTCATTCCAAGGTCATCCCTTCATTGAAAGCACTGTAGGGACGAGCATACAATTCCATGCAGCAGCTTAAAAAATCTATGTGAATGTGTCGTATCAATGCCCAATATACTCCCACCTCGAACTTTAAGTTTGTATGTGAGAAATATTTTTCTATTGACAGTTTCACATAAGAAACAAAACACATGAAAGTAACAAAAACCATATGTCCAAGCACGTCAGTCATCACGCCTTTGTGATTATTTTGCTCAGAGTCTGCTAACTTTTTGCTTGTGAGTTATGTTACTCCATCGCTTCCTTGGCAAGATCACTTCAAACCACCAGCTGCAGCTATTGCAAATCGACAATCTACCCACCCCACCCCACCTCAACCCATTCATGAAACAAGACGGCAAAGTTCTGCCATGAATAAGATTAACATTTGTGACATTTCAGCATTGTGGTGAATTGTTCATTGTGTTATTTTAATATGTTTTATTTGTACATTCTGACAGAAAACATTAACTTGTCAGAGCGGAATCATTGCACAGTATAAGAAATGGTGCTATTGGCATCAATCACAACAATGAACTACGTTGTTTGAAAATTTCTGTTATCTGCAATGGTTCAGTTCCTGGCCATTTTGAATACATGCTTGTCCACTGTAGTTGAAAAGTTTAGTTATGAAGATGTCTCTATAAAATTCCTACATCCACAGGGACCATTATCATCATTACACTGGCCTGTAGCTGGCAGAGAAGACAGATGTGATGTTCCACAACATAATGTTATTATTAGTGATATTAGTGTATCAGCATCTAAAGTTAATGGGAGGTAGTGGTACTTCCTAGAAAAAGTGGTGTACTTTGCAGAAATTCTGTTCAAGAAACATTTCAGCTTTTAAGACTTTATGGGAAGATCATTAATATTGGTCTTTTGAGATGTAGCTTCGCTTTTTATAAAGATGTTATATTTTTCCAGTGTTGATATGGTTGGATAAATAATATGTTAAGATGTGTGGTAACTTGTAAAAAAAAATTAGTTTTAGGACTAATTTGTGTGCATGTATGTATAAGGGTGCATATATATGTGTTTGTATATATAATGTTTATATATACAGTGTATATATATGATTGATTATAAATCATGGAATAGCTTGTGGGTACAGGTAGCCAGACGTAAGTAAAGAATAATGAGTATAGGAACTACGCTTCTATTGTCAATAGTACAGAATTACATGCATATTAACTAGAGACAAGGGTTTTTCGCGATGCGTGAAATTACAAAGTTTTTGTGAAATTTTTCACTTCTGTTTGAAATTGCGAAATTAATTAATTATGTTCAAAATCGTGAAAAACTTGAGCTATTTTTTACATGTTCTGTAGTAAATTACGACTGATTTGAGATATCAGTTATATGAATCGGGATAGTTGATTTTTCAACTGCGACGGCAAGTTTCAAGAGTATCAAAAGTGACATGAAAATGGTTGTTTAGGTTAAAAGTGATGCAATGTGTTTATTTAACCTTGTTTTACGTGATTCCCGTTCATTTTTGTTTGAAATTCGTAGAGATAAAATTAATATTATATTGTTTAATACTGCAACATTAGTTACGAACAATGAAATTTACATTTGTAATGATGATGTGACATATAATTTGCCAGAATGGGTGTATTGCAAAATAACACAGCAAATTTTCTTCACGCATTGTATAAAATACAAAGAACGAATGATATAATCCAGCATAAATTTTCCGTCGACAAAAAAGAGTGAAAACAATGGGGGTAAAATTGTTGTGTCTTAAAAAGAACATTTGGAAGCGAAACACGAATTAACAAATTCAAGGTAGGCCTATGTAAGTTTTTCTATCAATGCCTCTCATTCTTAACTGCTTTTTTGTAACTTCTAGCAATTAATATTGACGCAGTGCCATAAAATCTGACGTACTTAAATTTATCTTGCAGTTTAATTAAATTGTTAGACATAATGGAAAACATAGGTTCAACATAACCTAATATTAAGCACTGAATTTTCTGCATTGTTTTTTAAACTGTCTGATTTTACTTGAGATAAATAATACTGATAATAGTTTATTCTTGCGACTAATGTTAGTTTATCAAATTGTATCCTTCGTTCCATTCATATGTATAAGTGTGTTTCATATGCCTAATCTATCAAATGTAACAAATGGGTAGATTTTCAACAACTAAGTTAACTATTTTATTCAAGTGTTTAACTGGAAGTATGATACTTTGTACTCATTCATTAGGTACATCCAAAATATTTGTCCAACTTTTTCAAAATTGACGAAATTTGTTACGAAATGAGATGAAAAATAACGAATAATCCAACGAAATCACATCATCAAAGTTGACGAAATCTAGAAATTATTTTCAACGAAAACAGTTGTTCCTAATAATAACATAGGCGACTCCATGTTTCTAACACATGGTATGGGATGGTGTTCACACTTTATTCCCTGCATATGTGCTATCATGCGTCTAAATTAAATCTGGAATGTCAGCGTTCCATTTGAAGTGGTTGTTGAATTATCCTCCGTCAGTTAACGTGTTCATTAACACAATTTTCACTGTGGTATTACGCCTATACTATTGACAATAGAGGCGTGGTTCCTATACTAATTATTCTGGCTGCCTGTACCCACGAGCCTTTCCGCGATGTACATTCCACCCTGTATAGATGCACATCTTGTGAGAAAGTGATTTTACCAGAATACTATTAGCATCTGTTGAATGACAATTATAAAAAATTTGAGCAAAATATTTGTGAAACATACCTTATATATTTATGAAGTTAATGTATTTTGTAATTTAACATTAACTTTTCATTAATTTTTGCTGTAATATGTTATAGTACAGTTAAAGGATTAATGTAAAATCTTTAAAGTTGAGTACTCTTAACTGCCTTTTGATAAATATTATCCATGTCAACTTCACAATTTTCTCTCTGAAAAACGTGCTCTTCTCAGAGAAAGTTTTTTTTTTGTAGCAATGAGAAAAAAACAGTTGCTTTCAGGCAATTTTTCTTTTAATGTGCAGACTTTGAATTACAAATAAAATATACTGTTAAAAAACATTTATTTGCAGTAATATATTTTTAAAAAATGTTCTACAATCCTTAAATATAGTTTCTTGTTGTCAAAATGAAGCAAATGCTAACATTGTTTACCTTCTGTAAAAGAAAACCATAAGGAACATAAGAGAAAAAATTTATATTACTTTTTACTTTGGTGAAGGCTACACAAATATTACGTTTCACAGAAATCCATGTTGGTGGTTGACATTTTCATAACTTATTGGGTGAGTTGACATGGAGTGACCCAGGGGAGACTAAACAGCTTACCTCCCCGTCAGCAGGGCAATTTTTTTTATAGATCCATCCCTGCCCTTAAGCCACGCTTCTTAAACAATTTCAGCATGTGCTCCCGAGGGCTACTTATTATTATGCTTACTTCCACAATACTTTATAAGCGAGTCTTAGTAGTCATTAAAATTTTTTATTTTAATTTGGCAGAATGGGAAGGTTTACTAAAAAGTCACAGCGTATGATGTTGGCCTCGCTAAAGCCAATGAAAGAACCGGGCTGATGGACACTGTCCATAGCTCTCGCCATGTCATTTATCTCTCCTGTCCCTTTCTTACCCTGATAATTAGGTCATTTTCCATCTCATGGAGATGTGCTTTATGGATCTTTCTACGCTGAAACATGTCGCTCTGTAGTAAAGTCCTAATATAATAAATATTATGCAACTTTTACTAATAAAGGGAAAAGTATTACATTTTTTGGCTTTATGATACATAAAAAATTCAGGCTCTGAAATGGACAAACTACCACGACGTGCAAAACTAGTTGCTAGATTGTGGTTGTAAATAACAAACAAAATGTCAGATTAAGCAGATGTACTTAAATGTGTGTTTGATTTATCGTAAGACTGCAGTATCCATGGGATCAATGATAGAGGACAGGATGACGTGATGGTAAACAAGGACAGGTAAAAGTAGGTGCTTATTTGTAGCTGGGGGACTGTATATGTTGTTATATTTCTGACTTTGGAAGAGGGTGAGGAAGAGTACATATACCAAGTTGTAGAAATTAAAACTTGTTCCCATGTGTGACTAAATTCATTATGGTGATCTCCATGTTGCAAAACTTAAATATGGCTACCTCTGTGTAAAATTTCTTGCAAAGATTAAATATAGTTGTATAAATATTAAAATGGTGAATAAATTAGAAATGGCAGTTTCCAAGTTGAACGAGTGAACAACTTCAAGAAGTAGTCAGATAGGGTAGGGTGACGTAAAACTGCTTGGTGAAATAAAAATACTTAGGTTGCTTAGTGGTACATGTAGGATCCTGTATGTTATTTAAGTGGTCGATGAGCATGTCTCTTGCATTTAAATTTAAAAATATTATTTTTAATTTTTTGACAATTAAAGATGGCTGCCTATGTGTACAGAAACAAGTGACATTCAAGCAGTGGTAATTTAAACAAGATGGCAACTTCCATCTGTAAATAATTGAATAACTTCAAGATGGCAGCATGCACAAATAAAACACTGGAAAAATTTAAGATGGTCACTTCAATGTCCACCAACAACTGATTGTTTGACAGCAGTAATTAAAAATTAGATGGTTGTTGAAAGTGGTGTTTAAGATCGTGGGCAGGATCGCAAAAACCTAGAGCAAGATGGCTGCAAGAAGTATTACACAAGATAGTGGATAGAAATTGGTAGATTTCATTTATGTAAATATTTTGTATTTTAATTTTTGTAATTTTTTTTAAAGTTTAACAGATTTTGGTGTATTGCTGTTATGTCGTCCAAGACCGCTGACAGTCATGACGTCATCACCAGCTCCCAGCTCCTTTTCCACAAATCCCTTGAGCTTTAATTGTTCGTATATTACTACTACAGTGTAAGCAGAGATTTGTAGTTGTAAATAGTAATAACCTCAATAATTATACAGAATTATACTGAGAATATTTATGTAATGAATTAAACAAACTGCAATCTTTTATGATTTAACTTGTCACTAACAAGTCCTAAATATTCAAAACTATGGTATTACTAAAACTTGTCTAAATTGTTTCAGATTACTACTGTATTCATATGCTTCACAGAAGAAGAAATGGCTTCTGAAGATGAGGAATTTTGTGAAGAACGTGATGATATCCGGGATGTTATGTTGGAATATAATAGGAATTACTCTGGAGGGCTACATACGGTACTATCATACTTAAAATTTCATACATTTACATTTTATTTGTGTTCCTTTGAAAAGAATGATTTATGAATTTACTTTCCTGTACACCTTTGTGTGTGTCCATTCTATTTCCTTTCTTTTTAACTAGGCTTTTACTTAACTTGTTTCATTAATGTTTCATGTTTAAACATATATATACAGTGAACCCTCGATAACTCGGACCTCGATGTCCCGGACTTCGGATAACTCGGACAGAATTTCAAAAAAGAAAATTAATTTTAATTAAATTATTTTTGGTCAAAAATCATAAGAAAATTGTGTCTGCCTCATTTAAATCCATCACGTTTTATTTAAAAACAGTATTAAGCTTTAAAAGCAGTTGCTCATCGCTACGTAGCCTTTAATAATCCCACCGTAAAATATGTGGCAAGTTCTCTGTGGTTAAATGTTGCTAGCGAGGCGCGCGAGTGGAGATGCAACTCAGCAGGCAGACCTCCCTTCTTTATCTTTCCTCCCTCTTCACCGCGCGAGACACACGCACGTGCGTCGTAAATAAACACTACAGTATGATGCTGATGAATTGGACTGTAACTACAGGTCACAATAGCACCTGAATGGAAATTTATTTTGTTCTGGTATGTGCGATAAATTCAAGATTGCAAAACGATTTGTTCCGGACATAATAAAAAAAATTAAAAGCCATTGGTTTGCATTGCAATTTAGGCAAGGT
>PNEQ01087252.1:0-17601 GCA_003012365.1 Medauroidea extradentata | reverse complement strand
TGTAAACTGGCGCCTAACCCACTACGCTAGAGGCTGGCGCAATATTTCGAAAAAATGAAACATGACTTAATAAATTATAAAAAAAGGGGAGGGGGTAGAAAGAGGCTTTTGCCCCGGGTCACACATTCTAGAGGGCCTCGCTTTTGAAAAAGTTAAATGGTTAAAATGAATGGGCTTTTATTGAGTACCCTTTAATGTTGATGGTATCTGCGAAATTTATTTTAAAGTGTAAAGTGTGTGTAAAGACATCACTGATCTATGACGACGCAGCCAAGGTAAGATAGTATGGAGGGAGGCCTACAAGCGCACATTATCACTTCAACCACGGCAGTGACTTCAAGTAAACAAAAAAAAAGGAGGAAAGGTAGACTGAGATTTACGTTGCTCCTGGCCTCGTATTCTAACAAAGAAGCCCTGGAAAAAAAACAATTTCTCGTAGGAAACTAGCAGCTGGCTGCAGACACTGTGACATGCTGATGTAGAGCAATTTTTCACGTAAACATCTCGTGAGTTGCGTGTGGTCACATGCGGTGTTTTTATTACTGTTGCGACTGTACTGGTTGACCTTGACTACTTCCGCTCGCGCTCTACCACCCTAGCTTATCTCTCACACACACACACGCATGCACAGACTGTCGTCAGCCAGACGGGAGAAGGGCGTGAGAACTTTTATGTGGTCGAAGGGTGCCTTGGTGCCAGCTTCTAGTACAGATAAAAAAGATCAGCCAGAAGAAGCATAAAAGATAAATAAAAAAGAATTTGCCGGCCCAGGTTGTTTGACATTCTTTCTTTTATAGTTCTCCCGTTACAGCGATAATTTCCCCACTATCCCCTCCTGTAAATTGATACGTACAAAGCAGTACATATTGCCGCTTCTTTTGATTGTAGAAATGATAGCGTACTGGTTTCCTCACGTTTCTTGTGATTAATGACTGATTACCCCCCTCCTCCCCGGACGCCCTTCGATAACACGGACAAATCGTAACTCGGACAGCTTCTCCCCCCTTTTAGTCAGAGTTATCGAGGGTTCACTGTATATATATATATATATATATATATATATATATATATATATATATATATATATATATATATACACACATATACTTACATATAGGCCCTATGTGTACAGTAGAACCTCGTTTGTCCGTGATGCGCTAATTCGGGAATCGGATAATTCGGGACGATTTTGGAAGTGTAAAAAAAATGTGTGTAGTATAAATTGCCCGCGCTTGTAAATAATTAGCGTCGCGCATGCCGACAAACAAACTCTGCTAGCCGACCAGCGCTTCCACGCTGGCTGCGTGGAAGGAAGGATTAAGAATGAAGCAAGTGCGTCAAAAGAAAAGCACAAAGGGTAGAGGGAGGAATTGAATGTACGGACTATAGGCCAGGAGAGAGAGGGGGGAGGACGAAAGGGACTGGGAGGGCTGAAGCAGCCAATCTCACTGTAGCTGTGTATGTGTGGGCGGGTGTTGGGGGGAAGGGAAGTTTTCCCCTCAGAAGGCCAGCCGGGAAGAGTGCTGAGAGGGGATGGGCACGGTGAAAGGGGGGGGATGATCAGCCGAACCGACTGTGTGCGCAATTGGCTACTGATTAGTGTTTTGCGGCGTTGCAATTGTTCACATTGTTCAGGTGAAAAAAAGTAGTGATTACTAGTGAATAGCATTTTGTGTACAATGAGTGGTAGGAAACGTTTTTCAGTTAACAGTACAGGCCCTAGCACAAAATGGCGGCATAAAACTTTATCAATCCAAGAGAAAATTGAGGTTCTAAAAAAACTAGATGCAGGATCGACTGCCAAACAATTGAGTGAAATGTATGACTTTGGTATACAGACAATTTATGACATCCGTAAAAACAAACAAAGCCTTTGCAAATTTTTCTCAGAAGCCGATTCAAAGGACAGCACGAACATCCGAAAAACAATGAAAACAGGTAAAGTGTCAGATTTAGAAACAGTTTTCGTGCAGTGGTTTTGGCTACGGAGGAGTGAGGGTGTGAGTATTACTGGTCAGATGATTATTGAACAGGCAAAAATTTTTAGTTCTGAGCTTTAATATACCTACTGATTGTGACTTTTTCCCAGGGTTGGCTTCAAAGATTTAAACACAGGCATGGCATTTCACAATTCAGTGTGTGCGGGGAAAAACTTTCGGCCGACCAAGAAGCAGCTGATGAGTTTGTAGTTGACTTCAATAAGTTAATTTCAGATTCAAAACTGATACCTGAACAGGTATACAACGCCGACGAAACGGCACTGTACTGGAGGTGCGTGCCAAGGAATACACTTACTGCTGATGACACTTGTTCAGGAATGAAGGAATCAAAAGATCTTGTCACTGTGCTGGCATGTTTTAATGCTGCAGGAATGCGCAAACTCAAGTTGTTTGTTGTTGGTAAAAGTAATAAGTCAAGAGCTCTTAAGGGAATGAAGGTGTTTCCTGTTGATTATAGAGCCAGTAAAAAGGCTTGGGTTACAACAACATTAACCACAGAATGGTTTGACATCTTTGTAAGGCAGGCGCGTCCGCACTGTAACAGCGTTGGACTGGAAAAGAACTGTCAAATTCTTCTCCTCTTGGACAACTGTTCTGCACATTCATGTGCTCAGACGCTGGAGAAAGATAACTGTCAGTGCTGTACCTTCCGCCTAACTGAACGTCTCTTATCCAACCTTAAGATCAGGGCATCCTGAGATCGCTAAAATGCAAATATCGCACAGAGTTTCTGCGAAATTTTTTGAGCAATGTTAATTCTGGAAAATCTGTTCTTGAAGTTGTGAAGTCATACAATCTGAAAGATGTTATTTTGGCATTAGCGTGAGTATGGGACGCTATACACTCTCAACTTTAAATAATGCTTGGCACAAGATATGGCCATCCATTGTTTTTCACGAAAACGATTGTAGTGAAAAGGCAGAATTCAGGGGATTTAAAGTTTCGCACCAAAAAAAAAAGGTGAATGATTTGCTAGAGTATCCCAAAAGTGTTGTAAACCCAGTGGTTTACGAATTGACAGCTGAAGACATTGAAGAGTGAATTGTGGTTGATAAGGATGCGCCTGTTGTTAACCATTTAACTGACAGAGAAATATTTGATATGGCAATGAACAAAGAAGTTCCCGGTGACAGTGGAGAAGATGATGAAGAAGCAGTTGATGATCCAGCAGATGAAAATCTTTCCATTGACGACTGCATTCCACTCACACGTTGTCTTATTTCCAACCTTGAAAAACAACGTTTTATCACGCCACACGCAACAAATTATGAATTTGTACATGTTGCAAAGCCAGCTTATTCAAGAGAAACCGAAACACATGAAGCAAATATGTATCACAGAAATATTTGCAGCGATGAATGTGCCGTCATGTTCCGGTAGGCCGACAGCGTGTGAACCTGTCCCCGGTGAAAATCCTACCGAGTCACCGGGCACAAGCACTAGTGACATTTAGTAACATTTATTTAGTGTTTGGTAACATTTTATATAGCATGGTGACTTGTGTTAATTTTATAATGCATCATAATGTGCTACGCTTTATCAAGCCAACGTAATTATGTGTTTAGCGCAAGGTGCCAAGCCACGCTCAACGAAACCAGCTGCGGAGGGTGGACTGAAATGTCCGTAGATGCTCCAGCAAAGTGGGGGGAATGTGTAGACAGTTACAGAGTGAGTCAGTAAGGGGGAGGGCGAATGTGCGTGACGACAGATAGACCGGCCGAGATAAGAAATCAAATAGAGGGGGTGAGCGCTGTGGTTGCTTGCCGGTGTGTCAGCAGACGTAAAATAAAAAGGTACAGCCAGCCAGTGGCGCTACAGTGTTGTCACACATCAGTGATGCAACAACTGTGCAACAATATCACATGTATCTAAAAAGTAAATGTACCATTTTTCTTGCTACAACTGTATGTATGCACATTGTAACATTTTATTAATGTAATAGGCCGTAATCATTAACGTTTGTAAATACACTTTTTAAAATCCATCTGCTTCATCAGTTTTAATCATGCGTCAAGGCCGTTGCGAGTCGGGATATGCGACGTCACGCGACCTTGGCCTTCATACACAGCTTCGCACGTGTTTGTCAAGCACTTCCGGACTTCTAATCGTTAGTCCGTAAAATGCGGTAATCCGTGATTGTCTCGGCCCCGACCATCCGGGATTAACGGTGTTCTACTATGTGTGTGTCTATATATATATATATATATATATATATATATATATATATATATATATATATATATTGTTTATGGCTTAAATAACTCTCTTGTGTGGGGCAAATTTCTAGAAAGTCTGCAGGTATTTGGCCTGATATTACAAGTGAAGTTGGCTGTACAAGTTCATTAGCACAGTATGTCTGAAATGTGTAGAAGAATACAGGGAGCAACAATGTGGAACATGCACAATTTTTAAAAATATTTTAATACACCTGCACTGGCATTTTGAAGTAACTATCACAATTTACTTTTTATATATGTACTCTTTGCAATGTGTTAATTGAAGAAAAACATGTAGTTTAAAAAGCCCACCAAAATGCTTGTATTCTATATGCCATCCACTGTGGCATCGTCTGGCAGGACTGCAACCTACTTGCTATTAGCTGCCCATAGCAGTCATGCTCAGTATGGTAGAAAGTTCAAGCCATCTTGATGCTGGCATGAAATTAAGGTGTTCGTATTGTGTTCAGTACCCAAGATACCAGTATGCTCTTCACAACACCCAGGAAATTATTGTTCTTGTTGTGAACGGTGGAAAAAAATCTGAACACACTGAGTTAAAGCTATTCAGCGAGATGATAAATTATCACCATAATGTGATTTTTACTGCTGGTAAGACAATTTTGACGTATGCAAGATATTATTTACCAAATTTTTATGACTTGTTTACTTATAATTAAATGAAAAAATTTGAAATGTATATGAAGACTTCAGAATTGATGCCGTGTTGGGATAGCATTAGTGCACAATCATTGTTTGCGACATTTTTTCTTTAAAAGCTATATTTGTACTATACATGTGCACAGAAAATGTGTAAAAAGATACATGTGTACAGCAACATTTACATGAACAAGCAGCTGTTAGTCTAGGTGCAGCAATTATATTGTTCATCACATGCAGTGTGCTATCGTAGTAATATTACTGACCTGTCACTGGTGTATTGCAAAGCACAAACTTTAAAATATTTTATATGTAAACATTTTCTACCAAAGAGCAAACATGAAAAATGAGATTATACAGTAAAACTAACCAGTGTAATAAAATTTCCTGCTTAAGACATTCAGGGTGGCAAGCGACTGGAAAAACTGGATAAAGTAAGGTACTTTTCAAAATTGCTTAAGTATTTTTTTAATAAAGCACTACGAATATTGTCACTTGTTTTGTAGTTACCAAAATCATAAAAAAATTTAATTCATACTGCAAAAATAAATTTTGTTTATCATGTTAAGTTAATGTGTACAAAATCCAGCGTGCAAGATAGCCTCAAAGTGGCTCAATAATGATAACAAGAGAGACAGAGATGAAAGAGAGTGAATGCACATACACAGTGCCGGCATTTGTGTTCCTCATAACGCTAAACTAAAATGGCTCCAGTTTATGTTACATTAACATAATTTGCACGTCTATTAGATATTCTTTGCAGCTGTTAACTGTTATGAAGCAATAACAGTTTAATTCAGTTGTCTGTGGACAGTTTGTTTGCGTTAATTTTTAATAGGATTTTGTCTAAATGGTAATGTTTCCGCTCCAACTTGTCAACATGTGCCATCCTAGAAATACGCTTTTCAAAACAACTTTTTCAAGGAAACAAGAGCGAGCATTGAGCAAGCTATATTATAATTTGACAAATGATAGGAAGAAGCTACTAAGCTATCAATATGTACAAAGACAGAAGCACAAGTACCAACGCATAAGTACTTGTGCTTCTGTCTTTTGTATATACTTATATTATAATTTCTTTTTTCTGGTAAATTTTGCAGTTATCTGCAAATGATCTAATTTTATTTCACATTGTGTTTGTAACTGTACCTTTGTAATGTAAAAAAAACACCAGTAATCAAAATTAGAACTGCTTTTAGTGTTTCTTTGTCAATATAGTTTGAGGCTGCTCCAATTTAATTGTTTTGAAAGCAGTAAATATGAACACTGAGTAAGTGAGCAATGGAAGGGTAATTTAGTAGAACTATAGCTATTTAAATTACTGGGATGTAAGATAATCTGGAAGATGCCTATAATTATTTACTCTAGGTGGTAACCTATTTATTAATTACTTTATAATAGGCTTGAGCATTGTTTGTTAATAATTTCAACTTTGTTCTAAGAACTGCTGAAGCCTTAGTAGAAGTATCAAAATGTGTCTATGCAACTTTGAAGATATGAAGCTTCACACACGGCTATTTATTTGTATCTTAAAACATTCTGTGTCAAACATTACACAATGTCCTAAGCCTACAAGAGTACAAAATGTGGTGGTCCAAAAAAAATTAATACACCCAGTAAACACACTTAGTTTCAACGCTTCTAGGATCAGTTTATTCTTGTCTTGACTTTAAGCATTGGTAACTCATCTTAGATGTTGAAGAAAGGTTAAGATTCCACTGTACCCGTAATGTACAAATTCTTGATTTTTAAATCTTAGTATTTGTTTTAAAATATACATTTAAATTTGTTCCAAAATATACATTTAAATTTGTTCTTGTGTAACCAATTTTATCTATATGTTTTTAAACATTTTGCTCTAAATTTGCATTGCTTGTTAGCTACAATTCATAAACACTGAGATAAAAAAAATTAGTGTACTATTTTTTTTAACTGTTCACTAATTGAATTTTATGCATATAGCAAATTTAGCACCATGCAACCTTATAACCGACAAACAGTGAAGCGACAGCAAGGGAAACATGTCCATTTCCCATGCTGTCATTTCTCTATTTGTCGGTGATACTTGCATAACTATTTATCAGCTTTTCAGCATGGATATTAAACCTGTGACTTTACTAAACTAAACAAATGGAATGTATCATACCTACCAACCTTTCCAATTTTTCCGGAAGTCTTCAGTTTAATAACTGCCCTTTACAATTTTCCGAAAATCTGTGAATTCTTCAGATTTTTAGAAAAATTTAAATTTCTTCAATAAATCGATTCTACATTCATTATCTTTCGATGTACGGTTGTATTGCACCTCTCGACTTGTGACGATCAATTGTGTGTTTCGATTACACAGTTGTACAGTGTGTGGCGTCATTGCTTTTTCAACAGTTAATGAAGAAAGTTTGCAGTGTGGTTTTGTTGCTATGAAAACAGTACTGGATCTGGTTAACGATATACCAAATTGTTACGTACTAAAACGAGCGGAGTAGTTTGCATAATTTGAGTTTCCGTCACCTCATTCAGGCCTTATTTCAGGTTATGAATTGCAAACAATCTGCATTACTTTTTCGAAAATGAGTAAGCCTACCAATACTAAAAAACAATATTATTACCCGACGTTCTGCGATACCTGCAGTACAGTGTTTCAGTGTATTGTGAAGTCCGACAAAGAGGAAAGGTTTGGCTTTTGTAAGGTATGCGGATGCGACATTAATGTATCGCATGGCAGCAAAAGTAACATCAGCGTACATGTCAAAAATGCAAAGCATGTGTCAGATGTAAAATGCCAAGAAGAATACCAAAAACTTTCAAGATTTTTTTGTTAAACCTGGGAGTGCAGATCTAGATGTCATGCGAGCAGAGTGTTTATTTACTAAGTTTTTGATAGAACACAACATTCCTCTAGAAGCTGTAGATCATGCAGATGCACTTGTGAAAAAAAATGTTTCCACACTCGGAAATCGCAAACAAATATAGATGTGCGCGAACCAAAACTTCTGTAATTGAGGCGGTCGACGTAAAAGGGGCACATTGGTGTATGTGCCCTTTTTAAGCAGAATTTATTTTCTATTCCGCCATTTTGTTAACTATATGTAGTAAACTTTTCAACTGAATACCCAAAATACTGAAGTTGGTATACCTTTTTATTGCAAGACGTGCAACTACACTGGTCTATGTGTCCTTTTTAAGCAGAACTAATTTTCTATTTCTTCCTGTTGTTTAGCATAATAGTAAATTAACTAATTATATTAAAACATTGGTACACATGCTTGTAATAACATTTGCAACAACATGAGAGTATACTGTTCAGTGGTTTTATTTAACGTCTGTGTTTATATTTGCTGCGAAATCTGCGTTGCAAGTTAGATTTCTTTCAAGTAGTTTTTAAGATAATGCCGTCGGGTGGGATCGGGATAGCGAACTAAGCTGCTGCTATGAAACTAGATGTTATGATGAAAGGTCGCCAGCAATACTCCCCAGGTATTGCACTTCGAGACTCCTATGCCTCAGGGTGTGGTACGTTCAATGTGTTCGATATCCCACCCGGTACGTTGAAACTGAATGCTGACTTATGTTATAACTGGGTGTTGGCCGCCAGTACGCCTGATACACTACAAAGGTTACACTGTGAATAAAGGGTGTTGAAAATTACGTAACACGACGGTCCAACGCAGTACGATTTATTGACACGAATTACACAGTGCCAGAAATAATTACTTATGCACGCACGAGGTAGGCGTAGTTATGCAACCCTGGCAAAGCACTGCTATACTTGATTACTGGATTAACATGTGATGGCTGTCTCTGCACTGTGACTCTGACCTGCCGGTATATCGCACGTGGTTGTTATGTGGTTCATGTGAAGCAGATATGACTCTACGGCATATGAAAATGCACTACCTTGAGCAGCGAGGATCTGGCGGCCGCTAGGGTAGGCCGTCAGGTTCGCTTGGAAGCGGACGTAGATAATGTTGGTTGAAATGAGCGCTCTCTTAGCTAACCGACCACAGGGCAGCCGTTCCCGTGCACGTTACAGTGTGGTAGGGCTCTATAAGTGCTGTTCGTAGTCCTGCGCGAAATGTGGCGGAATGCGTTAGGCCGGATGTATGATGAACGGCACGTAACACACCTTACACACGATGAAACTCTCCACTAGGTGAATTGCATGAATGCATGATAATGAAATGAGTGGTAGATGCACTGCTTATATAAACACTGTAGCACTGGCGATGTGGTCGGTCACAAAAACATGAATTATGCCCTCAAAATTACACTGAAATATAAAATATTGATAGCAACATATGCGCCGAATGATAATGAACAATAATTAACTGCGATATGCCTCGTACAATGAATGATGAGCTTGGATGGCTCTTGATACAGAATTCTCTAGTCCCGTGGCTGTAATAATGCCGACGTGGATTTTAAGTTTAAAAGTACCAAAATGGTAATAATTATTAGTCTAAGCGGATGCGCAATGTGATGGGGATGTCTGGTAACGTGTGCGAGCAAGGTGAACCGGTACTCTAAAGAAGACTATTGAAACTAAAACTCAGTAAGCAAAAGTTGATGTGCACACGGACAGCTGTCTCACCTCTCCAGACGACTTCGACGAACTGCCACGAGGAAGGCAGCCGCTAAGGGCTCCTTGCCACGCTACGGGGTTCACACACTTCCGGTACCTCGTGCTTGTTAAATGATTGATATTAACATTTAATGAAAATGGCACACACTAAATTACTTAATAAATGGCGTTACATTTTTTGCTGGCATTGAATGATGCGTTTCTAAATGTGTTGCGATATGAAAGTAAACACTGCAAACATGGTGATTTTCGGGCACAAGCATGGCGGCATGTTTACATGTCCTCCGTGCTTCGATGTACACTACTGGAAATAAAAACACAATTACACTCACTATTACATGCAAAATTACACTGCGTGGATGTGGGAAAATTATGGGAGATTCTGAAAATGAGGCCTGAGCCTTGTTGATGTTGCACAGTTGCGCCATTATGGTCTTAACCCATACGCTGGCCCTTTGGCTCGTGTCAAAGATGAATGAGTGTAATGAGAATACTGCAGAGGAAGATTGAACGTCTATAAGAAAAAGGAGGATTGTTAATGAACGAAAGAACAAACATGAGGAAGTGAAAATGAAATGTGCTCGAGGAAAAGGTTATGCATACTCGTCAGGGAAAGTTGTGTGTGCCAAAACCTTCACATTTGTTTTGGACTGTTGTCAAAAGAAGTGTCATGAGAGAATAGTCTTTGAAGCACATGTAAATATGTATGATTCATTTTATAATGGTCAATCAAAAAGCTTCAAGATTCTTTATTGGGAAAATGCGTGGAGGTTGCAGCAGAACCTAAAAGGAATACTGTAAACCCAAAAAAGCTGCGGGACCACACTTGGATATATCATATTGTTGCAAGCGGTTGTAGGACACAGGTATGCCGTACATTTCTTTTAAGTTTGTTTCAAGTATCTGTGAAACGTCTAAGAGTTATTCAGAAAAAACTCTTATTGAATGGATCTTTCGAAGAGAAGAGAGGCACCCACAATAATCTACCTAGAAATATATCTGATGATGTGATTGAAATGATGGGTGTACATCTTAGTATGTTACCTCACGATGAAAGTCACTATTGTAAAAACAAAAGTAACATGTTGTATTTTGACAATACACTGCTCACTATAAAAGATTTATATGATATGTTTAAGGAGTACTGCAAAGAAAAATGTAGTAAACCTTTGCGGATGTCGTATAAGACTTACTATGAGTGCTTCCAAACATGTTTTTCATTCGGTATGCCTAAACCAAAGATGGATGTGTGTGATTATTGTGAAGAACGCAAAATCAAGCTGAATAATGACTCCAGTGATCCATGTCGACCAGTCTTTGAATTGCACAAAAGGAAATTCAAGAAATTTAAACAGTTGCGTGACAACTACATAAAGAAATGCAAACAAAATTATTCACTTCTTGTAATAGAGTTTGATTATGCTCAGAACTATCCCATTCCAAAACTGAATGTGAATACTCAGTTTTATAAAAGAATGTTTTCGCGGTACTGCTTCAACGTAAATGTTTTCAATGATGATTCCAGTTATTGCTACTGTTTTACTGAGTGTTATGGAAAGAATAACCCTAATTCTGTTGTGTCTTTTCTGTACGATTGCCTGAAGAAACAGTTACATAAGTTTTCACTTGTATCTTTAATAGTTTTCCTCTCAGATGCAGCTGGAGGACAGAACAGAAATATTACTGTGGCAAAATTTTTAGCCTGGTTTGCAAAGGTGCATAATGTGAGTATTGTACAACTGTTTGCCTTACGGGGTCACAGCTTTTCTCAATGTGACCGCAATTTCGGATTGATCAGGAAGAAAATCGTGAAAAAGGAAGTGATTGGTAGTGCAAAGCCTTATCTTGAAGCTATGGTCACATGCAGGATAAGTCCTTCGCCATTTGAGGTTATTTTGGATAGGGATTTGCTGAAAGAATGGGACAAATATCTGTCACAGTTTTTCTACACCAAGTGTATTTCCATACACAAACTTTCTTTCACCATCATGAAGTATGTGATATAAAATACGAGAGGAATGGTGCAATTTTATGTTCTCAGTCCTACACTGAAATCTTTGATGTCTTCCGTATCTGGAAACCTGCTACTAGACATTTCAACAATGCTTGTGTAGAACATTCTCCATGGCCAGAGGTCAACAAACAAAAAGATGATGATGTTAAAAGACGGTTACGTTTTTTTAAGTGAGTATGACAAAGACTTTATTGTTGGTATGATAAATCATAGCTAAAAGTTCCAAAGACTGCAATAATCAATCATGTTTCCAACATGAAAAATGTCTTACTTTAAAGATTTATATTAGATACCTTTGTAAATAGGCCTACAACTCTATTGTACTTTTGAACAATGTTTTGTCAAGTCGTCTCTTTTGTCAGATGTCAACAAAAACATGTAAAATTAAGTGACAAAATGGTTTTGTTTTTTGAGTGAAATATTAAAGTGTTATCATTACAACCTATGTTTACTTTGTTTTCACAATGATGTTTTATTTTAAGGAAATTTTTTTAAGTACTTTGTTGTATTTTTAACAATTTCTAACTGTTACAGTCAGCAACAACAATTACACTGTGTAGCGTTTATTTTATTTTTAGCGGCAACAGTAAAGTCTTTATTGTTACTAAGCACACAAATGGTATTTTTTGTTACTTTTTTAATATAAGATAAAATAATTTAATTAACAGACAATATGATTAGAACACAAAAATAATTAGTTTTGTACTTAACAAAATGATCATTTATATCTTGTACAATAGTAAACCTACTTTATTACATTTATATATCTAATGTAACATGTTCTACGTAAAAAGGGCTCGTAACATACAATTTAGAACTATATGATATATTCTCAAATACAATATTTATCAACATTTATTTTATATTACTTACATTTGTAAACCTGCGACTATCCATTGGTTGAGATACTGTACAATTAGTAACAAACATTAAAATTAAATACGCAGTGAAATATTCAAATTCATTTTTCTCAAAACACACATACCGCCAATGTGTCCTTTTTACATAGACAGCCTCAATTGTGAAAGAAATGGCTTCGGATGCAAAATCCGGAGTAGTGCAGTGCTTGAAGAATGCGCTGTTTTCAGTTGCGACTGATAGTAGCAATGATACCAGTTCAAAGTTGTATCATGTTGTAGTTATGTTTTATGATGAGACACAACAGAAAATTGTAAATGCCGTTCTTTCCATTCCGTGTTCTGGAAGGCGACTGTACAGGATGAAACATTGGTAATTTAGTTCTTTCCAAGTTAGAATGTAATGATATTCCAATCGGAAACTGCATTACATTTTGTTCAGACAATGCAGCTGTTATGTTAGGGCATAAGAATGGTGTTGCAGCAGTATTGAAAGAAAAGCACTCCGGGCTTATTGTGATTGGTTGTGTTTGTCATTTAATGAACTTTGCTGTAGAAAAAGCTGTATCTTCTCTGCCAGTAAAAATTGATGAAATTCTTGTAGACATTTTTTATTATTTAGAGAAGAGTTCGAAGCGAAAAGAAAGTTTACAGAAGTTTCAAGGTCTGCATGATACAGAAGCAAAGAAAATTCTGAAACACATCTGTTCGAGATGGCTTTCTCTTGGTAGAAGTTTGTTGACGGTTTTCAAGCAAAGGGAACCATTACTTAGCTTTTTTAAGGCAGAAGTAGTAAATCAGAAACCATCTGCGAGTCTAACTTCTTACAAAATTCCAAAGCTACAACAATCATCCTGCACGAGCTCAAGTGGAGCCTATCTAGGCCCAGATGCAGACACTGAAAAGAAAAAGGAATCAAGTTCTGTTTCCTCTACTAGTAAAAAAAAAAAGTTGCCACAGTTTCAGTACCTGTTCTGAATAATGCAAATCCTTTCATGAATAGAGAAGAAAAACTATTCATGTTTTCTTTCTTTAGAACTCAACAAAGCATTTTGTGCATTTCTTCTAAGTGTTTTTCCATCATTTATTTAATGTCATTCTTCAGTCAGCATCACCACACATTCACATTTTAAGAGAACTGTTGCTTGATTTCTTCAAGAGAATTGGTTTCAAACTTCGTAAAGCCAAAATTTTTGAAAAGGTGCTCATTACTTGAACTGAATTACCATAGTGTTCAGAATCAGAACGATTATATGGAATTAGTTATTGGAAGTCAAGCATCAAGAATTGCACAAACACTTGACGAAAAAGAAGAGTGTACTTTTTTTCAGCTGTTTCGAACTACTTTGTTGCAGCTTGTGACTACATTGTTAATAAATTTCCCATCCAAAATGAAGTGTTGAAAAATGCAGAAGTGGCAATAAGAAGTAATCGTAAAAATTCAAGTTTTTCTAATGTTCACTATTTTGTAGATTGGTTTCCTTTTATTCTTCCATTACAAGAAGGCGAAAGTTGCCACAGAAGAGAGTGAAGATATTAAGTGGGCAAAGTTAGCTAAAACTCGTGGTGGTGATGGCATTTTGAAGTACGATAGAATTTGTAGAATAATGCTGTCAATACTTTCCATTCCACACAGCATTGCAGAATGCAAGGAAATTTTCGGCTTGGTGAAAAAGAACAGAACTCCGTTTATAGCCTCCATGTCCAGTGACACTTTTTCCATTTCGAAGACCATAGAATCAAATTTGTGCTATGAACAAAACTTTAGTGTGGAGTTCTTAAAGAGAGCAAAAAAGCCAACAGTTGCATCATCTTTGAAGCTTAGAATTAAGTTTTTTTAATATTCAAAGAAATCAAATTCCTAAAATTCACAATGTTCAAATAAATTTTATGTCAGTTTTTAGGCAGACTTCTTATTGGAACCCAAGGTAGTTTCATTAAGTTGTGTTTTTCGGTAAAATATTGTGCCACGAGCGCATAGATCCACGTGACCACAATGTAGAGCCAGGGAGGTGGATGCAGCGAGGCGTGCCAGGCGGACAATCTCTAACAGCTCAGGAGAGTAGGGGAGGGGATCAGCGGCAGGCACAGGAAACTAGGGGTACCAACTTCCACCATGTCTACAGCTAGCAACAGTTTCACCCGGTGCGCGATGTAAACAATGACAGTCAGGGAAGCGAGAGGGGTCGCTCTGCGTAGGTTGGCAGGCAAGCTTAGGCGACCTCCACACACACACGCATGCATGTAACTGCCACCATACAAACTTAGGAGCGAGAATTTTTGCTGTCAGAGGACAAGCTTGTTGTAAAGGTTGTATACATTTTGGAGTTAACTGGTAAGCTTTCAGGCAAAGAACTAGACATATTTTTCAACTATTGCTCAGAAATTTCTGGAATATCGCAACAGTTCTTGGAAAGTTTAGAAAGATAGGGAATAGGTTTTCCGACATTACCAGTTCCGCAACTTTCCATAATCGGAGCAACTAAGGGCAAGAGCAAGAAAGTTAACAGACAAGTTTTCCTAGATGTTACCTTCGGTAATGCAGTGTACAGGGCCGTTTGTCTAGTTATTCCACAGCTTACGAGAGAAATTATCCTTGGCATTAATATTATGCAATCTTTTGATGTTGTCGTTAATTTTACGAAGGGTATTACCACTGTGGGGGGTAATAGTTTACCCATGTGGCAAAAGTCATAGAGTGTAAACAAACCAGTTGAGTCACTTCATGTTGATTTAGCCCATGAATCTGAGCTGCAGGAAGCTGAGTGAATGCTAGCCTGGGTTGGCAGCAGTGATGTAGCTGTGAATGCTGTTTGTGTCAGCAGGGATAACAGCTGGGAAGTAGAACTTGATAATGTCCTCTATAAGTGCCAGGCTGGCAGTTACGACGAACGCGCGGCAGTTATGAGATTATTATGTGAGTTTGGAGATGTGTTTTCAAACGAACCAGAGCTCACAACGGAGTACATTGCTAGGATTCCCATCACAGATAATACACCATTCTTACAGAGATCTTATCCAATCCTGTGGGCGTGCAGGGAAGACGTGGACAGGCAGATAACTGAGATGGAGCGAAGTGGTATTATAGATATGGGAAACAATCCCAGATATGGGAAACAATCCCTTTTTCAACCCGTTTGTATGCATGCGCAAAAGTGATGGCTGTATTAGGGTCTGCCTTGACGCTCGTGGGATTAACTTGCCGCTAATTCCAGACCTTCAGTCACCAGCGGAATCCGATGATCTTTTTGCCGCCTTTCAGGAGATTCAATACATCTCTGCTTCTGATTTTTCCAAAGGTTTTTGGAAAATCCTGTTACATCCTGACGATCACAAATTTACAGCCTTTTTATACAGGGGCGAAGTTATCAGTTCTGTGTTCTACCATTTGGATTGTCAAATAGCGTGGGAGAATTCTGTAGGGCGGTCGATGCTTCGTTAGGGCCGGCCATAAGATCTGTTGTCCAAGCATATGTAGACAATTTGTTGATTGTAAGTGAATCATTTGTCAAACATGTGGAGTATTTACGTAACTTGTTAGAACATCTGAGGCTGAAAGACCTGAGACTGAAGCTGCAAAAATAATTGTTTTTAAGAAAGGAGGTAAATTTCCTCGGTTTCATTCTGAATTCACAAGGCGTTAGGCCGGACCCCAGCAAGGTTGAATTAATACAGAATTTCTAGGCCTATGCAACTTTTACCGTCGCTTTGCAGAGCAGTTTGACACATTTCACTCGCGCCGAATAGATTTATATTTACGTTCAGCCGCAGATTTGCTTATCCCCTCAGTAAAACTAGAGTTAGGAAGTTTGTATATACCTTAAACCACTTGATGCCGCACTTTGTGTGTATTTTTAACCTTCAAATATACTTTACCTCATGTTTATATTGTATTCACGTCTTTTGTAAACAAACCACGACCATGCGCCACTACTACCAATTGTTTGTAAACCTAATAATATTTATAATTATTATTTCACGTATTTATATATTGTAAGCCTTATTTTTGCATCTTGATAATTTATTTGGCATAAATTATTTAGTGTTTAAACCTTTTCACGGCACTAAGTGGAAATATTTAGATTTTGTATTTTTCCTTTGCACGCCTATGCGGAGATATTTCACGCAGTGTTGTTGGCCTCCCTGCCTAGAGCCCGCCTCATTCCAAATGTCCCGTTAGCACCACCCCCTCGGGAGGCCACCCACTCTGCTCAACCCCCTAAAGATTTGGGTATAAAAGGGGGGCCTTCAGCCCTGCCTAGTCAGTCAGGGGATTGGCATAACCAACGAGTCTCCTTGGCACTCCCCTTCCTGAGTGGTTGATGTCCGTGAGGTGCATCTCACTCCCCTCCGATCTGTTGGTTCACGTCCACAAGGTGCCAACAGATTACCCTTGCCTGAAAACCTTATTCCTTCCATACACGCTGGGGTTGATGTCTGCAAGGTGCCCCAGCCCCACACACAACAGTCCGTCACAGAGGGTTGATGTCCGCAAGGTGCCCTCTGCGGTACCCTACCTTAAATCCACCTGTCGGCGGATTCCTTGCACCACACCCAACTCTTGCACTTTTACCTACCTTGAGTGTCAAGTAGTGCTCGAAACCAGTATGGATAAATACTCAATGACAATCTTACAGAATAGTATTTGCCAACTTTAGAAGTAAATATTTATCCATAATAACTAATTCGCTACGCGTGATCTCTTGCGCCGCAGATAAATGCACGAGGTTTCGGCGTCAGAGAGAAATTTTGAAGACTCCATATAGGGGAAATAATATATAATATGGAAGAATGAAATGATGTATGTTAGGAATGGTTATGCTGTTTCTTGCGTTTAGGAATATATATGGATTCTTCTTCCGTATGCTCCAACGGTGTAATATCTATTATGACGTCTTCTATCGAAGGAAATGATGGATCAACATGATTTACGTCCGCCATGAAAATGCAGGTGCGCCCTTTCTACAACATAGCAGGAGCACAACATGTGTTAGTTATATAATTTCGTAAACTGGTGATTGTTGTTAAAACTGCAGGAGATGCATCCAGCAAACAAGCATGTATGATATTATTGTCTGCATATACAGGGTGGACCAGAATTCATGTGCCAAAGTCCGGGAGGGGATTCGTTATGGAAAATAAGGTGGGGTATATAAACCAACACTATTCTGTGGTAAATATTAAGGGAGCTACGCCACGTTGAAAAAAATAATTTTTTAAACATTTTTCGAAAAATACTAGAAAATATAAGAGATAGAGCCACCAAAATTGGCAT